>OZ030011.1:71522247-71739747 GCA_964023405.1 Apodemus agrarius | reverse complement strand
CTATAGCTTTAAAGTGTGCCTGAAGAGTCTCACAAGAAGGAAGCTAGATAATAGATAAGGACCACAGATGGATAGTCACTCACTGGTTTTACAACCTAGAGACCTTCACCAAATATTCCCATGAACTTTTAAACTTTTAAACCTCCAAAAGTTCATCTTTAATTACAGATGTTCTGATCAAGGGATGTGATGCTCTATACCTGATCTCCGATGTTTTTGCCTGATTGATTTTGTATTTCCCTGTGCCAGAAGCTCATGTTAATCATTCTTTGTGATCACTTCACTGGACACATCTCCTTCAGTTATGTAATGCCAACTTGTCTGTATAAAACTGCCTACCTTAGAACAGTAAAGCGCATTCAGATCCACCCTGCTTCTGGTGTGTCTGTTTGTCACCTCACGCCGTACGCTCTGTGCTGTCCTGCATACCAAAGACCCTGGTTCCCCCACGGGTGTGTGTTCCGACTGAGTCGGTCCGTGGCATGAAGTCATTTTTTTTTCAGCATACAATCCTTTGTCTTGGCTTGTGGTATGTAACTTTAATTGTTTTTTCTAAGTCTACTTTTCAACCTCCCTTTTAGCCCACCACCCACCAGAGGTAGTGGGAAAGAAAGGCTATGGGGAAAGTGGACCTGTTTAGAAATGGCTCTTTGGCCCATGTCCTCCAGGGTCTTCCCCAGTTTCTTTTCTATTAGTTTCAGTGTGTCTGGTTTTATGTGGAGGTCCTTGATCCACTTGGAGTTGAGCTTAGCACAAGGAGATAAGAGTGGATAAAAGACTTTTCACCTGAAGAACTTCAGATGGCTGAGAAGCACCTTAAGAAATGTTCAATATCATTAGTCATTAGGTAAATGCAAATCAAAACAACCCTGAGATTTCACCTCACACCTGTCAGAATGGCTAAGGTTAAGAACTCAGGAGACAGCAGGTATTGGTGAGGATGTGGAGAAAGAGGAACACTTCTCCATTGCTGGTGGGATTGCAAGATGGTACAACCACTCTGGAAATCAGCCTGGCTGTTCCTCAGAAAATTGGGCATGACACTTCCAGAGGACCCTGTCATACCACTCCTGGGCATATACCCCAGCAGGACACATGCTCCACTATGTTCACAGCAGCCTTGTTTATAATAGCCAGAAGCTGGAAAGAACCCAGATGCCCCTCAATGGAGGAATGGATAAAGAAAATGTCGTATATTTATACAATGGAATACTACTCAGCAATTAAAAACAACGAATTCATGAAATTTTTAGGCAAATGGTTGGAACTGGAAAATATCATCCTAAGTGAGCTAACCCAATCACAAAAGAATACACATGAAATGCAATCACTGATATTAATTAGCCCAGAAGCTCTGAAAACTCAAGACACAATTAGCAAATCATATGATTCCCAAGAAGAAGGGAGGAGAGGACCCTGGTCCTGAAAGACTTGATCCAGTATTGTAGGGGAGTACCAGAACGGAGAAATGGGAGGGGGTGATTGGGGAATGGGCGGAGGGAAGAGGACTTGTGGGACATATGGTGAGGGGGGAACCGGGAAATGGGAAAGCATTCGGAATGTAAACAAAGTATATATAAAAAAAAAAAAACCAAAAAAGAAATGGCTCTTTGGAGCAACTTCCATTGTCAGGAACTCAGCAGTTCAGTTCACAGGAGTCAGCAGCGGCAGCTCGATCCACCTGCAAACACTTCACGGATACACCATCAGTCAGTTCGGCGGAGTCTGGTAGCAGCAGTGGTGGCACGACCTAGCAGAGACAGCCAGGCCTCAGCCTTGGCACAAGTCAACAGGAGGCACCCGGAGGGAAGCCAGAAGTTCTCAGCTGTGCCTCTCTCAACGCAGTGACAATCAGCAAAGACACGAGACCAACGAGCATTTAGCTGTGCAAGCAAGCCGAGCTCAGCCTCCATCACTCTGAGTTCTGCACCCCCCCAGACTCCCCCCCCCCCGCCCCCGAACATCATGTGTCCTCCACTGGTCTCGCCTCAGCACGCGAGTCTGTCTCAGCTGACATCACTCTGCCAGTCAGGCAGTGGAAGCAGCAAGAGACTGCAGCATTCCACCAGAAGATTTTTGGTACATTTCTTTCTTTGGAGTCCTGGCAAATGGAGCTCAGCTACACAATGTAGGTGGGCTGATACATGGGCGTCTGTAGTAAAGAATTCCTCATCGCACGTCCTTCCATGTGTTTGCTTTAGCAGAACATCCTCGCTCCTGTGTCTGCTTCAGCTAAATGTTCCTTCATGAGTCCGTCTTAGCCGTTCACACCTGTGTCCACTTTAACGAAATGTTCCTTCATGTGTTTGGCCCAGCAAAACACCAGCTAACCAACTCTCCAAAAAACCCTTAAAGTGGTACATTTCACTATGATACATCAGTGGTTTTCCGCTGGGTGAGGAATGGAATCTGTACTTGCTTCTGGATTCAGAGATGTGTAATATAGCTTTAGCAGGAGCTGAATGTCAGGTTGTTTAGAATTAGCAGGCAGACCAGTTTACAGTGCTTGAAGATATCCGTCTTAGGATGTGATGACCTAAACATTAGTTCAAGGAAATTCAAGAATGCAGAGTGTATTGAAACCCAGGGTCCTTAGCATGGTAAGACAGTGCTCTACCACGGAGCCATATTCGCAGCCTCCAGTCTTTCCTTTGTTATTCCGTTCTTCAACAGTTGCATACATGTTGAAGATGTATATAATTCCAATTATGCCACACCGCCTCCAGTCGGATCTGTGTGACAAGTTCCACAGACTGAGACGATTGACCTCAACAGGGTGGGGAGGCCTCCTGGAACCGGTTGTGGAACTCTTCGCTGGAGAAAAATTATTGAGCCGTAGTTCTCTTGGCAACGTATCTGTCTTATGTTTCTATCCCTTTCCTATATACGAGATGTTCCCGATAGCCTAGGCTAAGATCTAACGAACTATTATGGCTACAAAACCAACCTTTGAGATGGAGTAACTAAACATGACCTCATCTCCGGGAAATCCAGTGTTTTACTTTATAAAACATCTATGAGATAGAATTGATAAATATAAACTTTCTCAACAATTATATATAGCTGCACATGTGCCATCGGAAGTCGGTTTTGGTATATTGTTTAAAAAGCCTTAAATAAAAAGAATTAAAAGAGTTTAAATTTATGCTTTGGAGATTTGCAGAAAAACAGGAGCTAGAAGTTAAACAGTAACTGATCATGAAAATTCATTAATTTATTCCTGGGAATTTGCTACTAGCCTTGGATGACTTTTGTATTTTGATGTACCAAATGATCATGATAAGGTCTGTTCTACCTGACTGTTTTACTGGAAACACCCTTTTGAAGTTCTAATACTTGGATGATTCTGTATTTTGTATTTTGCTGTACCAAATGATTATTGCAATGTCCCTTCTATTGTACGGCTTCACTGAACACAGCTTTTCAGAGTTGTATAAAAACCCTTGCTTGAGAGCTGCAAAATACACTCAGATTCACACTGCCTCTCTGTATGTTTCTGTTTGTCACAGCTGAATCCTTACTCACCTGCACCAGAACCCGCATCCCAGGGACCCCCATACCCGGCTGGGTGGTATTCCAGTCATTGCCCCTGGTCAGTTCTTCCCAGTTCCTCATTCCATTCCTTCTCCCCTTGCCTCTGAGAGGGGGCTCCTTCCTCACCAGCCCTCTCTCTTCCCTGGGGCCTCAAGTCTCAGGATTAGGCTCTCCTCCACTGAGGCCTGACTAGGTACCCCTTTGCTCTATTTGTGCCAGGGTATTCAGACCAGCCAGCGTATGCTCCTGGTTGTGGCTCAGTGTCTGGGAGCTTGCTGGGGTCTGGGTATGTTGAGACGGCTGGTCTTCCTATGGGGTCTCTTTCCCCTTCAGGTTATTCAATCCTTCCTCTAAATCAACCATAGAGGTCCCCGACTTCAATCCAGTGGTTGGGTGTAAGTATCTGCTTCTGTTTCAGTCAGCTGCTGATAGGGCTTCTCAGAGGACAGCCATACCAGGCTCCTGTCTGTAAACACACTATAGCCTCAGTAATAGTGTCAGGTCTTGGTTACTCCTCCATGAGATAGATCCCAAGTTGGGCTGGTCATTGGACCACCTTTCCTTCAGTCTCTTTTCCATTTTGTCCCTGCATTTTTTTTTTAAAGACAGGAACATTTCTGGGTCAGAAAAATTAGACTGTGGGTTTGTAACCCTGTCCCTCCACGTGAGGCCCTGTCTTTCTACTGAAGGTGGACTCTTCAAGTTCCCTCTCCCCAATGTTGGGCATTTTGCCTAAGGTCATCCCTGTTGAGTCCATAGTGTCTCTCACCTCCCGGGTCTCTGATACTTTCTAGAGGGTCCCCCGGCCTCCCACTCCCTGAGGCTGCTTATTTCCATTCATTCTCTTGGCCCCCTGGGCTTCTCTCCTGTGCTCCCCCTCATACTAATCCTGCTCCCCTTTTCCCCTCCCCCCTTCCCTTTCCCACCCAGATCCCTCTCTCCCTCTGCCTCCTGTGATTATTTCCTTCCCACTTCTAAGGGGGATGGAAGCATTCTCACTGGGCCTTTCTGCTTGTTATACTGCTTATGGTCTGTGGGTTGTATCCTGGGTGTTCTGTACTTTTTTGACTAATATCCACTTATCACTGAGCATATACCATGTATGTCCTTTTGGGTCTGGGCTACCCCACACAGGATATTTTCTAGTTCCATCCATTTGTCTGTGAAATGCGTGATGTACTCATTCTTAACAGCTGAATAGTATTCCACTGTGTAAATTAACATGTTCTGTATTCACTCTTCAGTTGAGGGACATTTGGGTTGTTTCCAGCTATTGGCTATTACAAATAAGGCTGCTATGAATATGGTGGAGCATGTGCCCTTGTGTCTTTTGGGTATATGCCCAAGAGTGGTATAGCTGAGTCTTTAGGTTGAACTATTCCCAATTTTCTGAGGAACTGCCAGACTGATTTCCAGAGTGGTTGTACCAGTTTGCAATCCCACCAACAATGGATGAGTGTTTCTCTTTCTCCACATCCTCACCAGCATGGGTGTCATCTGAGTTTTTGATCTTAGCCATTCTGAATGGTGTGATGTAGAATCTCAGGGTCGTTTTGATTTGCATTTCTCTAAGGACTTTAAGTTCACTTCTTTAAGTGCTTCTTGACCATTTAAGATTCTTCTGCTGAGATTTCTTTGTTTAGCTCTCTGCCCCATTTTTAATTGGGTTGTTTGGCTTTTTGGAGGTTAACTTCTTGAATCCTTTATATATTTTGGATATTAGTCCTCTGTCAGATGTAGGGTTAATAAAGACTTTCCCAATATATAGCTTGCCAATTTGTCTTATTGGTGATGTCTTTTGCCTTACAGAAGCTTTTCCGTTTCATGAGGTCTTGTTTATCTATTGTTGATCTTAGAGCCTGGGGCATTGGTTTTCTGTTCAGGAAATTTCCCACTGTGCCAATGAGTGAGAGGCTTCTTTTCACTTTTTCTTCTATTAGATTCAGTGTATCTGGTTTTATGTTGAAGTCCTTGATCCACTTGGACTTGAGCTTTGTACAAGGTAATAAATACGGATCTATATTCATTCTACTACATACAGTCTGCCAGTTAGACCAGCACCATTTATTGAAGATGCTTTCTTTTTTCACTGTATGTCTTTGGCTTCTCTGTCAAAGATCAAGTGTCCATAGGTATATGGGCATACTTCTGGGTCTTTGATTCTATTCTATTGATCAACCTGTCTGTCTCTGTACCAATACCTTTCAGTTTTTATTACTATTGCTTTGTAGTACAGCTCGAGGTCAGGGATGGTGATTCCTCTAGAAGTTCTTTTATAGTTGAGAATTCTTTGCTTATCCTGGGTTATTTGTTTTTCCATATGAAGTTGAGAGTTGCCCTTTCCATGTTTGTGAAGAATCGTGTTGGAATTTTGATGGGTATTGCACTGAATCTGTAGGTTCTTTTGGTACAATGGCCATTTTCATTATGTTAATCCTACCAATCCAGGAGCATGGGAGATCTTACCATCTTCTGAGGTCTTCTTCAATTTATTTTTTTTCAGGGATTTGAAGTTCTTGTTATACAGACCTTTCACTTCCTTGGTAAGAGTTACACTAAGATATTTTACACTATTTGTTGCTATTGTGATGGGTATTACTTCTCTAATTTCGTTCTCAGCTTGTTTATCATTTGTATAAAGGTGGGCTACTGATTTGCTTGAATTAATTTTATATCCTTCAACTTTACTGAAGTTGTTTATCAGCTCTAGGAGTTGTCTGGTAGAATTTTGGGGTCACTTATGTATACTATCATATTATCCACAATAGTGATATCCTGATTCCTCCTTTCCAATTTGTATTCCCTTAATCTCCTTTTGTTGTTTAATTGCTCTAGATAGCACTTCAAGTACTATATTGAATACATAGGGAGAGAGTGGACAGCCTTGTCTAGTCCCTGATTTTAGTGGGATTACTTCTAGTTTCGCTCCATTTAATTTGATGTTGGCTTTTAGTTTGCTGTATATTGCATTTATTATGTTTAGGTATGTGCCTTGAATTCCTGATGTCTCCATGACTTTTAACATGAAGCAGTGTGGTATTTTGGTGAAGGCTCTTTTAAGCATCAAATGAGATGATCATGTGGCTTTTTCCCCCCTTGAGTTTGTTTATATAATGTATTATGTTGATGGATTTTCATATATAGAACCATCCCTGCATGCCTGGGATGAAGCCCACTTGACTGTGGTGAATGATGGTTTTGATGTATTCTTGCATTTGGTTTGTGAGAACTTTATTGAGTATTTTTGCATCGATTTTTTATAAGCAAGATTGGTTCGAAGGTCTCTTTCTTTTTTGGGTCTTTGTATGGCTTAGGTATCAGAGTAACTGTGGCTTTATAGAAAGAATTAGGTAGTGTTCCTTCTGTTTCTGTTTTATGGAATAGTTTGAGGAGTGATGGTATTAGGTCTTCTTCTTCTTCTTCTTCTTCTTCTTCTTCTTCTTCTCCTTCTCCTTCTCCTTCTCCTTCTCCTTCTCCTTCTCCTTCTCCTTCTCCTTCTCCTTCTCCTTCTCCTTCTCCTTCTCCTTCTCCTTCTCCTTCTTCTTCTTCTTCTTCTTCTTCTTCTTTTTTTTTCGAGACAGGGTTTCTCTGTGTAGCCCTGGCTGTCCTGGAACTCACTCTGTAGACCAGGCTGGCCTCGAACTCAGAAATCTGCCTGCCTCTGCCTCCCAAGTGCTGGGATTACAGGTGTGTGCCACCACGCCCGGTTTAGGTCTTCTTTGAAAGTCTGGTAGAACTCTGCACTAAAATCATCTGGCCCTGGGCATTTTATTTTAATTGGGAGGTTATTGATGACTATTTCTATTTCCTTAGGGCTTATGAAACTGTTTAGATAGTTTAACTGCTCTTGTTTTATTTGTTTCCTTTTTAAGGGCTTCTACCTGTTTGCCTGTCTTCTCCTGTATTTCTTCTGTTCCGCTGTTATCTTCATGAGATGGGATTTTAGGTCATTATCTTGCTTTTCAGGCATGTTGGGGTATCTGGGGCTATTGTGGTGGTAGAACTGGGTTCTGGTGGTGCCGAATTGGGTTGAGTTCTGTTGCTTATGATCTTGTGCTTGCCTCTGGCTATCTGGTTATCTCTGGTGTTAACTGGCCTTGGTGTCTCTGACAGGAGCTAGTCTCCTTGGAGGCAGACAGGATGTAGGTTTGGTTCGGGAAGGTGTTGGGCCCTGGTAGAGAAGCAGACCAGAAGGAAGGTGGACCTCAGTAGGGTGGGTGGGTCCCGTGTCAGCTGGGCTCTGTGTCTTTGGTTACTGTGGGCCTCCTGGGTGGCACACAGGCTGTAGTGTGTGGGCATCTCTATTAGTCCCTTTCCAAGATTCAAGACCTTTGGTTTTATTTTGTGATCCACTTATTCTAATCAAGGCCATCTAAGTCACCACTGGATTGGGACTATTCACTGGAGCCTGGTGAAGCCACAAGTAGGTGATGGACAGTGATGACTTCTCCTCTCCCTGAATATATCATTAGCAAATAGTTCAGCAGTGTGGGACAGGGCTCATTTTCACAGCTGCCCCTCTAATCCTACCAAGCTATTGACTAGTCCAAGGCAGACATCTACAGTTGAAATGAGTTCATGACCACAATGGCTGTGTCTCTGGTTCAGAAGGTGACATTTCATAGCCCTTCTTCCTGGTCTCTAGATTTTGTGTTCTTTCTGATCCTCTTTCTGCAAGGTTCTCTGAGCCTTCAAATGACAGAAAATGTGAAGGATCTAGAAGATTAGAACATATTGCCAAAGGATTAATATAGTTAAAATGGCAATCTTGCCAAAAGCAATATACAAATTCAACGCAATCCCCATCAAAATCCCAACTCAGTTCTTCATAGAGTTAGAAAGAGCAATTCTCAAATTCATCTGGAATAACAAAAAACCCAGGATAGCTAATACTATTATCAACAGTAAAAGAACTTCTGGGGGAATCAGTATCCCGGACCTCAAGCAATACTGCAGAGCAGTAGTGTTAAAAAAAACTGTATGGTATTGGTACAGTGACAGGGAGGTGGATCAATGGAATAGGATTGAAGACCCAGAATTGAACCCACACATCTATGGCCAATTGGTCTTTAACAAAGGAGTTGAAAACATCCAGTGGAAAAAAGATAGCCTTTTCAACAAATGGTGCTGGCTCAACTGGAAGTCAACATGCAGAAGAATGAGAATCAATCCACTCTTATCTCCTTGCACTAAGCTCAACTCCAAGTGGATCAAGAACCTCCACATAAAACCAGACACACTAAAACTAATAGAAAAGAAACTGGGGAAGGCCCTGGAGGACATTGGCTCAGGGGGAAAGTTCCTGAACAGAACACCAATAGCTTATGCTCTAAGATCAAGAATAGACAAATGGGACCTCATAAAATTACAAAGTTTCTGTAAGGCAAAAGACACTGTCAAAAGGACAAATCGGCAACCAACAAATTGGGAAAAGATCTTCACCAACCCTACATCTGACAGAGGGCTAATATCCAATGTATACAAAGAACTCAAGAAGTTAGACCCCAGAAAACCAAATAACCCTATCAAAAATGGGGTACAGAGCTAAACAAAGACTTTTCACCTGAAGAAATCTGGATGACTGAGAAACACCTTAAAACTGTTCAACATCATTAGTCATTAGGGAAATGCAAATCAAAACAACCCTGAGATTTCACCTCACACCAGTCAGAATGGCTAAGATTAAAAACTCAGGAAACAGCAGGTGTTGGTGAGAATGTGGAGAAAGAGGAACACTCCTCCACTGCTGGTGGGACTGCAAGCTGGTACAACCACTCTGGAAATCAGTCTGGTGGTTCCTCAGAAAACTGGACATGATACTTCCGGAGGATCCTGCCATACCACTCCTGGTCATATATCCAGAAGATTCCCCAGCATGTAATAAGGATACATGCTCCACTATGTTCTTAGCAGCCTTATTTATAATAGCCAGAAGCCAGAAAGAACCCAGATTCCCCTCAACGGAGGAATGGATACAAAAAATGTGGTATATATACACAATGGAGTACTATTCAGCCATTAGAAACAATGAATTCATGAAATTCTTAGAGAAATGGATGGAGCTGGAGAACATCATACTAAGTGACGTAACCCAGTCTCAAAAGAATACCCATGGTATGCACTCACTGATAAGTGGATATTAGCCTAGAATCTTAGGACACCAAAGACACAATCCACATACCAAATGATGTCCAACAAGAAGGAAGGAGTGGACCTTGGTTCTGGAAAGGCTCAAAGCATCAGTGTAGGAGAATGCCAGAAAAGGGAATTGGGAAAGGGTGGATGGGGGAACAGGGGGAGGGAAAAGGGCATGTGGGACCTTTGGGGGGTGGGGAATCAGGAAAAGGGAAATGAAATGTAAATATAGAATATATCCAATAAAAAATTTTTTTTAAGTGGCTTTGCACGGTGTTCACATGTGCTTGAGTCACCTAGTTGAGGGAAATGGTGACATGTAAAATATAAATGTATAAATAAACACAAACAAACCAGTAAAAAAAAAAAAAAAGAACATGTTGCCAAAGTTAGTATGAGGCAAACAGAGCAATTCAGGAAATGGAGAGAGTGGGGGCACGTTGAGTCAGTCAGTTTGGAGAGGAATTTGAGCCAGAGTAGCTGTCTCTAAACCAGTCAGAAAAAAAGAAAGAAAAAGAAAGGGTGAGCTTATTCAGCAGTTAAGTCTCAGATGCTGGAAACATTCTAGGTGTAGATAAGATTGTACGGAGGCTAGAAGCTTCCGGGACTGTAATGGGACTGTATCTGCCCGCAGTTACATCGAACGGGTTACCTGGAAGGGAAGCTGGGGGTTTATGGGAAGGTGGTGAAAAGAGATGGAGACAAGACAAGACCTGCTGCTCAAGGTCTCAAAGTCTAATGGAGGACTCCAAATATATTGGGGTGGGGTGGGGGTGGGGGAGGAAGAGAACTCTTCCCCAAAGGCTGGAAACTTCTCCACAGAACCGGTTCGGTTACTCTGCAGGTGGCTAGTGTTTCTCAGGAAACTGCAGGTCCTTGAAGAACAATGGGCTTTGCCTTGGTCTGAGCGCTCCACCCTAGGTGGAGGGGATTTTGGCTAACACAGGCTCAAAGGCTGGGAGAGGAACTTCACATTGGTCGAAGTCAAGTTCCTGCCGGGTGGCATGGCACCCCAGTGAGGCTCTCTACACGGGACTAGGCCTAGGTTAGCAGATAGAAGCAGTAAGCCTCGGAGAAAACAAACTGCAGGAGAATAAAAGTTACTTTTACATTAAACGCAGCGAGAACAGGGTAATAATGCTAGGCAGAAATGTAATCAGTAGGTACACCTCAACCACATATTTACTATGGAGTAGCACTATAGATTACCCCTTCTGGAAACTAATTGAATTGATTTTAATATGCTAGTCTATGAGAAAGCTTCTTTAGCTATTACACTAGTATACTGGTATTATGAGTTGTTCCAAAGCTTCTGAATTATTCAAAATAATGTTTAAAAACACATTCAGGATTTAGATTTTAGATTAAGGCTTAGAGTTGGAAGTAAGGTTTAAAGAAAAAAAAAAAAAGCCTGGAAGCTCTTTTGGCAAACAGCATAAATATTTTATTACTTTTTTATTTACTAAATATTAATTCAGTTCGTGTTTATAGCCATCATTTTATAAGTTGTAATGGTCTACATGGGATCTTGGAATTTTGGAGAACACAGGCAGTAGCTGCATATTCTCTGTCTACTCCTGTGCTTTGATGTAAAGGTGGCTCTGGGCTTCTGTATGAGACACAAGGGTCTGTCATTATAGCACACTTTGGCCCACAATGTCCTGTCTACTTGAACCATTCATTTGTTTATGAAGCAGGGTCTCATTGCTTCGCCTAGGAGGGACTGGGCTCTTGATCGCCATGCACCAGTCTCTCAAATGGTCTGCATTATGTATTTATTATACAAGAGTGTGATGTCCTACTTCTCTCCCCAAACTGGATTTAAATAGCCTTTAAAAATGGGCTACAGGGGAAAACCCTGGGTTATGGTGGTAACAGCTACCTTTCAGGGACTCGAAGGCTGCCCTTGTTGGAAGTGCTGCCTCTTCATTGGCTGCAGATGCCCGATGGGTGACTGGAACAGGGTGAGAGCTGTGGTGATCTCTCTGTATTCTGTTCCTCTGATTTCTTTGCTGCTTCAACAGTCGGGGTCAGATGCTTCTTGGCTCTGCAGGTAGATGTGCTGTGATCGAGAGATTACTTAACCTAGATGACTCTGTCTCCCTCCTTCTGCACTAAAGACCTAGGGAGCCATCATGCTGGGAAATACCAGATGGAAACGTGTAGAAGGAGGGAGCAGCTAGTTTCTGTCTGTCCCGAGGAAACACGCGGTCCTTCCTCCTCTTCCCTTGCTCCCTCACCTCACTTCCTGTTACCCTGTGTCTGTGGCCTCCCGACTGCCCACAGGTGGTCGGGGTCATTGCAAGTCTACCGCCCATTTCTGTTCCTCACTAAGAACAAAGATCTTCACGGCTCCGTTGATTCTGACAGGGCAAGAACCCAGTTTACCCTTAATAATTGGCAACCGTGGAAAGAACAAGACTTAAAATCAGTAATATAGTAAAGATATCATGAACCAAGATAGATGTTAAATCAGCCTTGACTTCCCTCACTCTACCCCGGAACTGCCTGATGCAAAGGTGCAGATCGTCCGTCTCTGGTGCTCTAGTCCACTGCCAGCTGCAGGCATGAATCCTGGCGTGTTCCTAGTCACCAAGAAAGTTTACTTGTTGCTATGACACATGCGCCTTAGCCGATAAGTATTAATTGCATCTGGATTTACATAATAAAAATTTATGAAAGTTTGCAAACTTGCTATTTGTCAGATACATTTAAGTAGAGCCTAAAGAAAGTGCTATTTCCCTTCTGGGTAATCCCTGGGGTCTTGGTAAGGACAGATGCTGCTGAAAACCTCCTAGTAACATTGTGATTTGGGGTTTCTATACCTTGCTTATGTTTTGCTCACATTTCTAGGTTTTGTCCTTTGGGATTTAACACAAATTTGTGTTCTCTTAGAAGCATTTCCTGGGCACCCTCACTTCGTCTTGGCCTAGATGTTCCTAGTCTATGTTCCTAGGAACATCTACAACATCATGTACATAATTGTACTGTGAAGTCCTGGGATGGTTTCCTATGTGCCTGCCTCACTGTAGTTTTAGAGCAGGCTGCAACATGATCCGTTTATCTTTGATACTCTAGAGCTTAGGAAGATACCAGGCCTACCGGTCCTCAGTGAGCATTTGTTGAATAGATAAGGCAGTTGAAGTCTAGGTCAGGGTCTTCTCATCTCTTTACCCCCCCCCCATTTCCTCTGTGGAGCCACACCCTGCCTTGTCTCCCTTGCATACCTTTGTCAACTTCTCCCTTGCTTGCCATGGCTTCTACTGCCACCACTCACCTGGGTTTGGAGATGGGTTTATTTACACTGTACGTTACAAACCTCTGGAGAGTTGCCTAAATGGTTTGAGTTTTAAATGCTCTCCCAACTTCCATGCTTTTGCAAGCATGGCCTCCACTTCATAGCCATGTTGGCAGTCGGTCGGAATTTTAGGACAGGGAGCCTGTGACTTTTTTGTTTTTGTAAAAATTGAGATTACGCTCTATAGAGTCCTTTCCCTACTCTTCTACTTATTATTGAATATAAGGTTGGGAATTATTTTAGTGATAGAATATTCGCTCAGCACATTCAGAACCCTGAATTCAGTCCCCAGCAGTCGGGGGAGGTAAACTCTAATTACTTTCCAATCATGGCCGTTTTATTATGACATGAAGTATTTTAATGTCATTTACTATATACTTTACATATTTCTGGACAATCAGATAATTTCTGATTACTCTTTTTATAAACAACCCTGTGGGAAAATGTGCATGAATCTGTATATTTCTAGTTATGTTCTTAAGATAAATCCCTAAAGTTATTTGTTCTTTCTGGGTGAATATTTTAGGATATATTGATATATATTGCCTACCTAAAATCCAGAGGTGTTAAACATCCATCCACCCATCTGACAGGCATTTATTATTGTATCATGCTCGGCACTGTGTGGGCGTTAACGTTATAATAGAAATGGTAAACTCAGGTCTCTTTCCACTGAGGAACTCGAGCTCTGCCGAAGGATATGGGCAAACTAGGAGATGAGACAGCAGAGAACGAGATCTTGTTTTGGTGTTCTGAGGGAAGTTCTGGTAGCATGGGCTGGTAAGACTGAGGGAAGGATTTTCTGCAGGAGCTCATTTATCTGCAACCTGAAATACTAAGAAGGCACCAGTCATGCAGGGAGAAAAGAGAGATAGGAAACATTTTAAAAATAGTGTTTAACATCAATAGCCACCAGAGAAATGCAAATCAAACTACTTCGAGATTTCATCCATCTGACTCCAGTCAGAACAACTACTACCAAGAAAACAAATGACCTCAAATATTGGTGAGGATTTGGGGAAGGAACCCTTATTCACTGTTGGTGAAACTGGTGTAGCCACTACTGAACCATGTGAAGGTTATTCAGAGAGTTAAAAATAGAATTATTATATGACCGAGCTATACCACTCCTGGGCATATAGCCTAAGGACTCCATATCCTACTATAGAGATGCTTGCATGGCCATGCTCATCATAGCTAGGAAATGGACTAATTCTAGATGCCCATCAACTGGTGAATGGATTTTAAAAATGTGGGACACATACATAATGAACTTTTATTCCGTTGTATAAAAATATGAAATTGCAGGAAACTGGACAAAACTGGAATGTATTACGTTTAGCAAGGCCCAGCAACACAAATATATCTTCTCTCTCATATGCAGATCCTAGCTTTGAGATTTTGGAGTTCTGTGCTTCAGTTGGAATGATTATCTGTATAGTTCAGCAAGCAAGAAGGGAGCCATGGTGAGGGGAGATTGCTAGGCTGTTTGTGTGTGTGTGTGTGTGTGTGTGTGTGTGTGTGTGCAGAGAAGTACCGTGAAGAAGGAGGTGGAATGTTTTAGAGCTGGAAGGTTGAAATGCTACTGTAAAATGCTGCCTTTCTGAAGTGCCGTGGTCTTTGTGATGATGAACGCACATCTGCTGTGGGTCGCTGCGCAGGACATCGGCATAGGAGAACTCACCGGGAAGCAGCGGCAGGTCAGCAGGGGCTGAGGAGCATAGCAGGGGAAGTGGAGGGTGAGAAGGATCACGATGCTTTATAAATGTGCAGAATTATCAACATCTAAAACTGACGCGTTTACTCCCAAACCTGTTTCAATGCTATGATAAGTGAAGTTTAAAAATTTCATTTTGGAATGTTTATAGTTAGCATGCAGTAATTTTACTTATTTATCACTGACTCATTGACTGGAGACAGGCCTTGCTACGTGACACAGACTGACTTTGATCTCACAATCACCGTCTCACATTCTACATGCTCGGGTTGTAAGTTACTTTATTTATTTATTTATTTACTTACTTATCTATCTATCTATCTTAGAGATTGTACTTAGGGAGCTGTACATGCTAAGCAAACACTACTATTGATTTCTGGATATTGATCTTAAGTGCTGACACCTTGCTGAAGCTTGACTAGCTCTAGTGGTTTTTTGTGGATTTATTATGATTTTTCTAGACATGAGCTCACACCATCTGCAAATGGAAATAGTTGAAATTATTACTGTTCTTGGTCTTGATCTTAGGGAAATAACAGTTTGTGTTATTCCATACACACACATACATACACATACACACATACACACACACACACACACACACACACACACACGTTAAAGGATTTGTTATGTAGTTCAGTCTATCCTTGATCTCATGATTCTTTATAAACCTGCTGGGGCTGGAATTTTAGGTATAGGCCATCACACCTGGATAACAGTGGTTTTTTTTTTGTTGTTGGTGTTTTTTTTGTTTTTTGTTTTTTGTTTTTTGTTTTTTTTTTTTTTTTTTGCGATAGAATCTTGCTATGTTGCTTATGCAATCAGAAACTCACAGGTTTCCGTTTTCTCACCTCAGCCTCTTGCGTTCTGGGATTACAAGTGTCAGCTACCACACCCAGATGTAGAGGATCTTTATTTCCTTTTCCTGTTCATAATCCTAGGGTAGTGATGGTCTATATTTCACTCCATATGTATGACATTAGCTGTCGGTTTTTCACAGATTCTCTTTACAGGGTGTGTGAGAGAGGCAAGACAGAACAGAAACAATGCAAAAAATGGCAGCTCTCTCACAGAAAGTCCTACGGCCCATTCCTTGGACTAAGTGCCAAGGAAAATATATAACTGATGGCTGTTCAAGTTATCCAGTAAGAGAGCCAGATGGCGCCGAGTCCATCAAGGCAGAGTTAGGCTTCAAAACAGAAATGAACTTGATTTGTAGGAAGGAAACATTGGTTTTCTTGCTCACTCAAATGGTAAGCTGAAATTGTTCATCACAGTTATTATTAATAAACAAATAGCTTTTAAGCAATGATTATTTTATTGATAACCTGAAAGGAACATATATAGATGTAGTTTCCATAATAGATTCCTTTGGTTGTCGGCTCTGCTCAAGATGAATCAATCCAACATTAAAGTGAAGCAATTTTAAAATTCTAAAATACTTTCGAATTAACATTGATTTTTTTAAGAATCCTCTTATGGATACAGTGGGGAATCTCCAATTGATCTGAAGTCAGAATAATTCACGGCAAGGAATTATTTCCATTGTATATGGAAATCAATTATATTTTCCCACATAAAGTCTTTTGGAAAGCTGACTGAAAATTTGAGCCTTAACTATCATTTTTACACATTAAAAGAAACATTTACTCATCCATAGGAAATTAAAATTATACTTTTATATATTGTAGAGCTATTATAGCAGAAGAAATATCTCATACAGAATGTAGACATACATGGTGAACTTTCTATATTTTGCTTTTCATTAGTTTTAACTTTTATATTTTCAGACAGTGTCTTAGGGATCCTAGGCTGGCCTTAAACTTGATATGCAGCATAGGCTGTTCCTGAACTCCTGGTCCTACTGCCTTCCAACTGTCCTGGTTGCAGGCCCAAGCATGCATTTTACACGTACATTTAGGTTCTTGAATTTGGCCTTAAAATTCAAAAAGTAAGTATTTTTTATCTTTTCAAAATATTGTTTATTCTGAAGGCATACATCATTGTATACTTGGAGATGTTTCTTTCTTATTGGAAAATTTAAAAACCATGGAAAAGTACATTCTTGAAATCAGTGGGATGTGGTCTTGGCTAGACATTGAAACAAACTACTTTGCTTTTAAAAACTTAATGAACATAGGAGGCTACTCTAGCCATCAATATTACCTAATTTTCCTGGCTCCCATTCTGTGTCTAGCAAGCAAGAACAAATCTGGCTATACCCTAGATTCCAACATAAAGTATTAGCAGACATTTTTCATTCTTAAACGATTTTGTTCACACACATACACACACACACAACACACACACACACACACAACACACACACACACACAATTATCACCCATCCAATTGTCTCTCCTAATCCCCTCTTTTCTCCTGCTGAAATCTTTCTCAGTAAATACTTTCCTACCTCGGTCTCTTTTAAAAAGTCTCACTGGATTTAATCATGATTGCTTACATGAACAAGAGTGGAGGGTTATTTACAGATTCTTCAGTTTTAAGAGTTGTCAGAACATTCAGTTCATCTAGACTATTGTACATCACTGGGTTGGCTCATTTTATGTCAACTTGACGTAAGATGGAGTGATTTTGGAGCCTTAATTAAAAAAAAAATGGCCCAACTAGATTGACTCTTGGGTGCATTTTCTTGATTGATGATTGGAGAAGGCCCCAGAATACTATGGGTGGTACCACCCGTGGGCTAATGGTCCTGGGTATAAAAAAAATAAAAAAATAAAGGAGGCTGAGGAATCTGTGGGAAGCAAGTCAGTGAGCAGCACCTCTCTCTGGTCTCCACATCATTTCCTTCCCCCCCCCACCCCCGATTTGGTTTTTTTCGAGACAGGGTTTCTCTGTATAGCCCTGGCTGTCCTGGAACTCACTCTGTAGACCAGGCTGGCCTCGAACTCAGAAATCCGCCTGCCTCTGCCTCCCAGAGTGCTGGGATTACCGGCGTGCACCACCCCTGGCCGGCTCTACATCATTTCCTATCTCCAGGTTCCGGCCTTGAATTCCTGCCTAGGCAGGCCTCCTGGGATGATGGCTTGTAATGCGGAAGTGTAGCGAGATAAACCCTTTCTCCCCACGTTGCTTGTGATCTTGGTGTTTTATCACAGCAATAGAAACCCTAACTAGGACAGAGATTGGTCATAGGTCATGGAGCATTGCTGGAACAGCCTGACCGTGTTTTGGGGAAGATTGTGGCGGCATTTAAACTTTGGGCTGGAAAAGCTGTTGGAGACTTAGAGCTCAGTGACTGTTCTGTGGAGCTTGGAAAACAAGCTCCAGTGTATATTGAAAACAATAGATCTTATGGGGCACTGGCTAGTGATGTTTCAGGGGGATGTCTCTAGTCTCTTAAGACCTGATTGGGGCTGTTGATAGTTTGAATTGAGCACCGCTGAAGTGAGACCCTTGCTTTGCAGGGACAATCAACATCGGTCAGCTGGGGCTGAAAAATCAGCTGTGATTAAAAAGACACTGCTAAGAAATGTGGTGACAGCGGCACAGGTCTGGGTGGTGGATAAAGGTGCATATTGATATCCTCCAGCTACCAGGAGGCCCAGGCCACCACACAGCCTGCTTTGCCCTGTCATTGCCTGCTAGGATGGTGACGCCACTTGGCCTGCAGTCTGGGTCTGGGGCACGGAGCCATCACTGCTGGGGCTGCTTCTCACGCTGCTTGCCCTGCTGGAGGAGGAGAGCACGGGGCTGTGGCGCTACCCACCAGCTGCAGACCCAAGGGTCCTGCCTTGGGTACTAGGCGGCACAGCTGGCGTTGAGGGCAGGGTGGTGTACAGCCGCCTGGAGCTTGCATAGGTCTTGCTCCTAGACATGCTGCCCAACTGCACCATCACCTTGACTCTGAGCAGCAACAGGAAATCGGAGATGAAGAAGGGCTTATTTTCGGGATTGGGTCTCTATGAAAGACTTCTGTGATCCCTGCTGCCACTGGAGGCCATGTTGATGTCTGTGATTCGTGCTGCCTCTGGCTGGTGTGGGCATGGAAGCTTCTTTTGCAGTGATATTGATGACTGCAGAGTCATAACTGAGAATGAGAGACATTGAAGGCTTCTGGGACAACCTTTTCTCTAACCCTACTCCCCAAAAAGAAACAGTCCAGACAGGAAGGTATTAAAGAGAGTTCTTGATTGTGATAAAGATGCTAACATGTAGCTCTTTACAGTTGATGGCTTCTAGTGGGATGTGGGGAAGGACTCGATTTTCTTTAAGGAGCTGGCCACTGGGGGACTGACCATGCTCCAATGAGTATATGAACAACACAAATTGGATTTGGTGGTGTTTGTTGTTTTGGAGGAAAGCACAAGGGTGGGAGGGTGAGCCTGGCGGGAATGGGGAGAGTGACTATATGAAATTCCCAAATAATTAATAAAAATACTATGTTGGGGACAAAAAGAATACACTAACATCATTGAGGCAAAATCTTCTAGGAAGTGATTCCTTAGGGTCAGCATACAGAGGATGCCAAGGCTGCACCTTGTTTTGGCCGCCAACTTTGGTATCGTGTCACGTGTCCAGGTAGTACTGGTTTGAAGGCATGAAGGGGCCATGGAGAGCAGCTGAGGCTTGATACCACCAGAGGACAGAAAAGGCCACTGGTACAGCTGTAGGCCCAGATACAATGAAGGCCCAGGAGTAAAGAAGTCTTGGAGGGATTGACACATGAAGCCTGGCACCGTGTGACAGGGTCAGAGTCCCCTAAGAGGGGTGGGGGTGGGAGGGCTATTGGTGAAAGCCCATCCCCGTTGCAGCAGGAGACCCCAACACTTAGGATCTTCAGGTGCCGTTGATGACTGCTAAGGACAAAGTAACCATTAAAGTTTGTAATATATTCTATATTATGATATTAATACCAATAAGACATCTTGAAAACAACAAGAAAGGAAAGGTTATGTTTTAATAATGATGTGTGTGTGTGTGTTGTCAAGTTGACAAGGAGTCAGCTGTGCTGGACAGTTTCATGTCAAATCGACACAGGGTAGAGTCATTTTGGAAGAGGGAACTCAACTGAGAAGACGCCTCTGCTAGGGTGGCTGTCGGACAAGCATGTGCTGCAGCGTCTTCATTGACGATTGATGAAGGGGGCCCAGCTTACTGTGGGTGGTGCCATCCCTCACCGAGGGTCCAGGGTGCTGTAAGAAAGCAGGCTAGCAAGCCATGGAAAGCAGGCGAGGAAACAGTACCCCCATGCCTCCTACATCAGTTCCTGCCTTCGGGTTTCTACCTCGAGTTCCTGCCCAGACTTCCTTGGATGATAGACTGTGAAGTAGAGGAGTAAGGGAAATAATCCATTTCCTCTCCAAGGTGCCTATGGTTTTGGTGTTTTATGACAGCAATAAGAACCCTAACTTAAGACCTTTGAAGTGACACCTTTTATTGGACCCTCTAGTTTCTCAGCCTCGGGAGTGTCTCTTGAGTGGACAGTGTCAGCTTCCCCCATGGCCTTTTCTTCTTGTTAGGTTGGTCACTGCGGAGCAGACAGAGGTCTAAGAGAAGTCAGGTGTGTCTATAACCCCAGCTCCCTCCAGGGTACTCCAAACAGCTAACCTTTCTTGCTGTGGTGGCCTCTGCTTAACAGCCCCTCCTCAGTGGCTTCTCCCCTTCTTTTGAGCTTATAAGAGCCATCCCTGTATCACTCTGCTGCTCTCACAAGCTGCCCATATAGTTGTGAATAACCCTTCTGTAAAGAAGCCCTTCTGATTAACCGAACCACAGGGTACAATCTGCTTTCTACAGGGACTAACAGATACACATTCATTTCATCATCTCAGTTCAGTTATATGATGGTTTCTAGTTAAATAAATATTGTCTATCATAATGTAACATAATACCTTTTGTAGGATTCCTGAGTACATTTCTTTTCTGACACAGCTTTTGATTATTTTTCATAAACAGGTTATTTTTTTCCCTATCCGCTTGGTTTTCTATGTACCATTTTTTTTTATTTCTTCCCAAGAACATAATGGAGCACAATAGGCACTATAAAAATGTATTTCTTCATGGAAACGTCCCTTCTGGGCTAATAATATATATATTTTTTCAATAATCTTTAGGAATTGTCTAGACTTTCATTCAATAACTTTGGTGTCTTATGACTTAAGTTGGTTTATGGTTTATTCCTTCTTTCTGCTGCAGCACACGTTTGACGAATTTCCCAAAGAATGGTACCCTGGTGGTAAATTTTGAGGCTGTGAGTATTTTAAATCATTTTTGAAGACTGGAGTTACAGAAACTGGACAGAACATAAGTTTTCCCTCAGAGTTTTGAGGGCATTACATCATTAATTTCTAATGTAGTATTTTAAGTTTAGAAACACAGTTTCCGTGTGTTGACTAGGCTAGCCTTGTACGCACACGCCTCCTTCTCAGTCTCCTCAGTAGCTAGGACTTTGATGACCCCACCTCCCTTGGCTTTTGCCCTCTATTCTTGTTGGAAAGTCTATGCTGTTCTAAGTTCCTCACCTTTGGATGCATCATTCAAGAGCACTTTATCTTTAAAAGTTTGTCATTGCTTTTGTTGTGTATTGGGGCATACACTCTTGGGCTCTCAGCATTGAGATTATAGTTATAAAGCCCTTCCCCCTGCCTGAGGATAGAGAAGTAGTCAACGTTGCTGAGGAACCGTGGGAGGCGTTTTCTTCAATAGTGCAGCCAACTGTAATTAGTAACCTCAATTAAATCCATTTTTTCCCACCAAGCTTTACTTATGTGGAACCATTTCTTTCTGGGATGAATAGGTCTGGGGTTCATCTTCCCAGGAGAAGCTCATGCACATTGTGTCATTTCTTTCTGGGATGAATAGGTCTGGGGTTCATCTTCCCAGGAGAAGCTCATGCACATTTGTGTCTGGTCTTTCATACCCTCTTTCATTCTGAATATTCACATCTTTCAATTCTGTCAATTTTTTTTGCATTAGTATAGTATTTTGTTAAATTTCTAATAATGTAACCAATATCAGAAGCATTTTATAAAGAGGAGAGGTTTGCTCGGCTCAGAGTTCTGGTAGACCCTAGTTAACGGGTCTGGTGTGACAACTTCGCAGGGGGATTGTGTGGAGGGAGCACTGCTCACTTGTTGATGGGTTACAAGAGGGAGAGAGAGAAAAAGAGAGAGAGGGAGAGGGAGAGGAAGGTCCTGGTGTACCACTGTCCCCTTCAAGGGCATGATCTTGATGACTCGAAGAGCCTTCCAATACGTTGTTCTGGGGCCAAGTCTTTAACCTATGATCTTTGGAGGTGATTGAAGACAACATCAGTAGCAGCACTTGTAACGATTAATGTGGATTTTCAACTTGACAGGACCTAGACTTAGCTAGGAGACAAGCCTCTGGTCGTAAAGACATTTTGAGATGGGGCTGAGGGGATGTCCACCTTAAATGTGGAAGGCACCATCCCAGGGCCTAGGGACCTGGACTGAATAAAAAGAAGAAAGGGACCAGGCTGCTGGCATTCATCGGCCCCTGCTTCCTGACTCTGAATGCCCTGAGCAGGCCACCTCAAGCCCCATTGATGGGCTTCCTTATGATGAATCGACACCTTTATATTTTTTGAAATGTGAGCCAATCAAACCCTTCTTTCCTTAAGTTGCTTTTGTCAGATACAGAGGGAGCTGAGGTCAGCCTGGTATGTTGGGGGTCAGACTTCCTTGAAGAGTGATTAGGCAGTGAGCAAGGCTTTTATAGGAAGTCCTACACCCTCTTTCCCTACACACTACAAATCTGTGGACTTTTTTTTTTTTAGTGTTTTATTTCTTAAACAGGAATCCTAAAGGTATGTGGACAGATAAAGCAAACATTCTAGAAGCAGGGTGGGTGAACATGGTTATAAGTCTTACCATTCACCACCGAGACCCTCACCTTGTACTGCTCAGTGATGTACTGGTAAACACTGAGAACTAGCTGTCTAAGAGATAAACATTCACCACTAGCTGTCTACAAGAACAACTACAGCAGCAGAAACTGATCTGACACTTAGGATTGGCCAACATATGTAGTATAAATATTCTCATGGTCAATTTTTGAACTGCTAACATGATAGCAATGTGGAATAGGGAAGATACATGCAGAATATTATTATATATAGTACTTCTGCCACACATGTATAATATAGATAGCCTAAAGAGAATAAATTATAGTGAAATATAGCAAAAAACAACAAAGAGAAGTTGTGTGTTCTGAGTACCTGTCACATCTATTTATATTTATTTCGCAGCATGCTTATTGTGAGGAGCCTCGGGGAACAGCGCATGCTCATAGCCTCAGAGACATAACAGCTCATGGGCAGAGCCATTCATTTGCATAGCACACCTCCCATCTCATTTACATAGCACACCTCCCATCCAATCAGGTCCTGACACAGTGCTTAGCGAGCCACCAGTGAGTATTTAAGGAACTGCTTTTGGGCAGTTGGCCCCCAGCAGCAGTTGGGCAGTTAGGGCCCCCCCCCCCCATTGAAGCATCAAGGAAGTCCTGAATAAACGGCTGAAGAGAAGAACCTGGTCGTGTCCTGTCCTTCTTCGAGGATCGACTTTGGGCGTGACAGCTTATGTAATCTAACTTTACAACCCGGCTGTGTTCAGCAGCTGCCTTACAGAGTCTCTGGAAGAGGAATGTTGGCTCTTGTGAACTATTCTAGAGTACCGCTGCTGTTTCTGGGTGACCTTGGGCTTGCTGTGTCTGCTCGTCCTGACTACAGGGTTTCTACTGCTAATTTCCTCTTTTTTTTTTTAATTTTTATTTTCAATATTCTATGTTTACATTCCAAAGGCTTTCCCCTTTCCCAGTTTCCCCCTCCCTATGTCCCATAGTTCCTCTCCCCCCCAACTATTCCCCAATCATTCCCCCTCCCCCCACAGTTTCTCTACAAAACTGGATCCAATCTTTCCAGGTCCAGGGTCCTCTCCTTTCTTCTTGGGAATCATTTGACTTGCTAATTGTGCCTTGAGTATTTAGGGCTTCTGGGCTCATTAATATCCACTTATCAGTGATTGCATTTCATGTGTATTCTTTTGTAATTGGGTTAACTCACTCAGGATGATATTTTCCAGGTCTAACCATTTACCTACAAATTGCATGAATTCATTTTTAATTGCTGAGTAGTATTCCATTGTATAAATATACCACATTTTCTGTATCCATTCCTCCTTTGAGGGATATTTGGGCTCCTTCCAATTTCTGGCTATTATAAACAAGGCTGCTATAAACATAGTGGAGCATGTGTCTTTATTGTATGCAGGGGAATCCTCTGGGTATATGCCCAGGAGTGGTATGCCAGGGTCCTCTGGAAGTGACATGCCCAATTTTCTGAGGAACCGCCACACTGATTTCCAGAGCGGTTTTACCATTTTGCAATCCCACCAACAGTGGAGGAGTGTTCCTCTTTCTCCACTTCCTCGCCAGCATTTGTTGTCTTTTGAGTTTTTAATCTTAGCCATTCTGACTGGTGTGAGGTGGAATCTCAGGGTTGTTTTGATTTGCATTTCTCTGATGACTAATGATGTTGAACATCTCTTAAGGTGTTTCTCAGCCATCCGAATTTCTTCTGGTGAAAATTCTTTGTTTAGCTCTGTACCCCATTTTTTGATAGGGTTATTTGGTTCTTTGGGGTCTAACTTCTTGAGTTCTTTGTATATATTAGATATTAGCCCTCTGTCGGATGTGGGGTTGGTGAAGATCTTTTCCCACTTTGTTGGTTGTGTTTTGTCCTTCTGACAGTGTCCTTTGCCTTGCAGAAACTTTGTAATTTTATGAGGTCCCATTTGTCAATTCTTGATCTTAGTGCATAAGCTATTGGTGTTCTGTTCAGGAACTTTCCCCCTGTGCCTATGTCCTCCAGGGTCTTCCCAAGTTTCTTTCCTAATAGTTTCAGTGTGTCTGGTTTTATGTGGAGGTCCTTGATCCACTTGGAGTTGATCTTAGTGCAGGGAGATAAGAGTAGGTCAATTAGCATTCTTCTGCATGTTGACCTCCAGTTGAACCAGCACCATTTGTTGAAAAGACTATCTTTTTTCCACTGGATGGTTGTGGCTCCTTTATCAACGATCAAGTGACCATAAGTCTGTGGGCTAATTTCTGGGTCTTCAATCCTATTCCATTGATCCACTTGCCTGTTGCTGTACCAATACCATGCAGTTTTTAACACAATTGCTCTGTAGTACTGTTTAAGGTCAGGGATATTGATTCCCCCAGAAGTCCTTTTATTGTTGAGAATAGTTTTAGCTATCCTGGGTTTTTTGTTGCTCCAGATGAATTTGAGAATTGCTCTTTCTAGATCTATGAAGAATTGAGTTGGGATTTTGATGGGGATCGCATTGAATCTGTATATTGCTTTTGGTAAGATGGCCATTTTTACTATATTGATCCGGCCAATCCAGGAGCAAGAAATATTTTTCCATCTTCTGAGGTCTTCTTCGATTTCTTTCTTCAAGGACTTGAAGTTCCTGTCATACAGATCTTTCACTTGTTTGGTTAGAGTTACGCCAAGGTAGTTTATGTTGTTTGTGGCTATTGTGAAGGGTGTTATTTCCCTAACTTCTTTCTCAGCCTGCTTGTCCTTTGAGTACAAGAAGGCCACTGATTTGCTTGAGTTAATTTTATAACCAGCCACTTTGCTGAAGTTGTTTATCAGCTGTAGAAGTTCTCTGGTGGAGTTTTTTTGGTCACTTAAGTAAACTATCATATCATCTGCAAATAATGATAGTTTGACTTCTTCCTTTCCAATTTGTATCCCTTTGACTTCCTTATGTTGTCTAATTGCTCTCACTAGAACTTCAAGTACTATATTGAAAAGATATGGAGAGAGAGGGCAGCCTTGTCTAGTCCCTGATTTTAATGGGATTGCTTCAAGTTTCTCTCCATTTATTTTGATGTTGGCTACTGGTTTGCTGTAGATTGCTTTTACTATGTTTAGGTATGGGCCTTGAATTCCTGCTCTTTCCAAGACTTTTAGCATGAAAGGATGCTGAATTTGTCAAATGCTTTTTCAGCATCTAATGAGATGACCATGTGGTTTTTTTCTTTTAGTTTGTTTATGTAGTGGATTACATTGATGGATTTCCGTATGTTGAACCATCCCTGCATCCCTGGGATGAAGCCTACTTGATCATGGTGAATGATCGTTTTGATGTGCTCTTGGATTCGGTTGGCAAGAATTTTATTTAGTATTTTTGCATCGATATTCATAAGAGAAATTGGCCTGTAGTTCTCTTTCTTTGTTGGATCTTTTTGTGGTTTAGGTATTAGCGTAATTGTGGCTTCAAAGAATGAGTTGGGCAGTATCCCTTCTGTCTCTATTTTGTGGAATAGTTTGAAAAGTATTGGTGTTAAGTCTTCTTTGAAGGTCTGGTAGAATTCTGCACTAAAACCATCTGGTCCCGTACTTTTCTTGGTTGGGAGGCTTTCTATAACCCCTTCTATTTCTTTAGGGGTTATGGGACTATTTAGCTGATCTATTTGATGCTGATTTAATTTTGGTATTTGGTATCTGTCTAGGAAATTGTCCATTTCCTCTAGATTCTCCAGTTGTTTTGAGTATAGACATTTGTAGTAGGATCTGATGATCTTTTGAATTTCCTTGGTTTCTGTTGTTATGTCTCCCTTTTAATTTCTTTTTGGATTTTTTTTTTTTGAGACAGGGTTTCTCTGTGTAGCCCTGGCTGTCCTGGAACTCACTCTGTAGACCAGGCTGGCCTCGAACTCAGAGATCCACCTGCCTCTGCCTCCCAGAGTGCTGGGATTAAAGGCATGCGCCACCACCGCCCGGCCTCCCTTTTCATTTCTAATTTTGTTAATTTGTATACTGTCTCTGTGTCCTTTGGTTAGTCTGGCTAAGGGTCTATCTATCTTGTTGATTTTCTCAAAGAGCCAGCTCTTTGGTCTTGTTGATTCTTTGTATGGTTCTCTTTGTTTCTATTTGATTGATTTCAGCCCTGAGTTTGATGATTTCTTGTCTTCTACTCCTCCTGGGTGAATTAACTTGTTTTTCTTCCAGGGCTTTAAGGTGCGCCGTTAAGCTGCTAGTGTATGCTCTCTCCAGTTTCTTTTTGGATGCACTTAGAGCTATGAGTTTTCCTCTTAGCACTGCTTTCATTGTGTCCCATAGATTTGGGTAGGTTGTACCTTCATTTTCATTGAATTCTAAAAAGTCTTTGATTTCTTTTTTTATTTCTTCCTTGACCAAGGTGTCATTGAGTAGAGTATTGTTCAGTTTCCATGTGTATATGGGCTTTCTGTTGTTTTTGTTGCTATTGAAGACCACTCTTACTCCATGGTGATCTGATAGGAGGCATGGGATTAGCTCGATCTTCTTGTATTTGTTGACATCTGTCTTGTGACCAATTATATGGTCTATTTTGGAGAAGGTACCATGTGGTGCTGAGAAAAAGGTATATTCTTTAGCTTTAGGATGAAATGTTCTATATATATCTGTTAAATCCAATTGGTCCAGAGTTTCAATTAGTTTCACTGTGTCCCTGTTTATTTTCTGCTTTCCTGATCGGTCCATTGAGGAGAGTGGAGTGTTGAAGTCACCCACAATTATTGTGTTAGGTGTAATGTGTGCTTTAAGCTTTAGTAAGGTTTCTTTTACGAATGAGGGTGCCCTTGCATTTGGAGCATAGATGTTCAGTATTGAGAGCTCTTCTTGGTGGATTTTCCCTTTGGCCAGCAAGAAGTGACCTTCTGAGTCTCTTTTGATGATTTTAGGTTGGAAGTCAATTTTATCTGATATTAGAATGGCTACTCCAGCTTGTTTCCTGAGACCATTTGCTTGTAAAATTGTCTTCCAGCCTTTTACTCTAAGGCAGTGTTTGTCTTTAACACTGAGATGTGTTTCCTGTATGTAGCAAAATGTAGGGTCCTGTTTCCGTATCCAGTCTGTTAATCTATGTCTTTTTATTGGGGAATTGAGTCCATTGATGTTAAGAGATATTAAGGAATAGTAATTATTACCTCCAGACATTTTTGAAATTATATTTATTTTATTTATTTTTTATATTTGAGAGTTTACCTTCTTTTGGGTTTGATGAGAGGAGGTTTCTATCTTGCTTCTTCCCGGGTGTAGTTTCTGTCCTTGTCTTGGTGTTTTCCCCCTATTATCCTTTGTAGGGCTGGATTTGTGGAAAGATATCTTGCAAATTTGGTTTTGTCATGGAATACATTGATGTCTCCATCTATGGCAATTGAGAGCTTTGCTGGGTAAAATAGTTTTGGCTGAAGTTTGTGTTCTCTTAGAGTTTGCATTATATCTGCCCAGGATCTTCTAGCTTTCATGGTCTCAGGTGAGAAGTGTGGTGTTATTCTGATAGGTCTTTCTTTATAAGTTACTTGGCCTTTTTCTCTTGCTGCCTTTAATATTCTTTCTTTGTTTAGTACATTTGGAGTTTTGATCATTATGTGACGGGATGTATTTCTGTTCTGATCCAGTCTGTTTGGGGTTCTATATGCTTCTTGTATATTCATGGGCATCTCTCTCTTTAGGTTGGGGAAGTTTTCTTCCATAATTTTGTAGAAGATATTTGCTGGCCCTTTAACTTGTAAATCTTCACTCTCGTCTATACCTATAATCCTTAAGTTTGGTCTTCTCATTGTGTCCTGGATTTCCTGGATGTTTTGGGTTACAGCCTTTTTGCATTTAGTATTTTCTTTCACTGTTGAATCAATGGTTCCTATGGTATCTTCGGCTTCTGATATTCTGTCTTCTATCTCTTGTATTCTATTGTTGATATTTGCATCTATGGCCCCTGATTTCTTCCCAAGGTTTTCTATCTCCAATGTTGTCTCCCTCTGCGATTTCTTAGTTGTTTCTACTTCTGTTTTTAGTACCTGGATGGATATGCTCAGATCTTTCGCTTGCTTGATTGTGTTTTCGTGTATTTCTTTAATAGATTTTTGTGTTTCCTCTTTCATAGCTTCTACTTGTTGGCCCACGTTCTTCTGTATTTCTTTAAATGATTTTTGTCTTTCTTCCTTATTGTCTTCTTCTTTTTGATCCATCTTCTCCTGCATTTCTTGAAGTGATTTTTGTATTTGCCTTGTAAAGGCTTCTAACTTTTGATCCATTTTCTCCTCTATTTCTTTACGAGATTTTTCTATGTGTTCAGCTACCAGCATCCTGACCAGTGATTTTATATCCATGTCTTGTTTTTCTGGTGTTTTGGGGTATCCAGGGCTTCCTGTTGTTGGCGAACTGGGTTCAGATGCTATCATGTTGCCTTGATTTCTGTTAGTGACATTCCTTCGTTTACCTTTTGCCATCTGGTTATTTCTGGTGTTAGTTGACCTTGTTGTCACTGGCTGGTGTTTGAATCTCCCGTGAGGCTGGGCTTACCTGTTGTTTCTCTACTGGTGTTTATGCGTGATTGCTGCTCAATGGGATCCCGAGCTGGCTGCCACCCGCTGACTTTTTGCATGGCCTGAGGTCTCGGGAAAGTGTGGGGGAGTGCAGCAGAGCCTTGGCGGGCACCACTGGGCCTGCCTAGTAGCGAGAGCCTAGCAGATCCCCCCACGCGGTAGCCCCTGATGGAATCTGTCTACCTGTGTGTTACGCATAAACCCTACTACAGGATGCCATAAATGTTCCTTTGGCACCTTTTCTAACCTGTTTATTTCTGGTAGCCACAACCATGTAAAATTTAAGGAAAATATTTCATAGCTCTCATAATATGCTATAATTCAGATCCTGCCTAGTCCTCGAGCTTGTTGTATATCTACATATGAAGTAGTCCCTAAGCCCAGACTTCCTCAAAAACAGCTACTGAGCTGCCATCCTTTGTCTTGCTAAGCCAATGTATTCACCGGCTATTCAGACACATATAGCCCTAGGTCCCAGGTGAGGCTCATGAATTATTAATGAGGCTAAGAGGAAAACAAGTCCAGGCTTACCCAACATAGGAGACTGTAAGGTATGGTCATGTAAATTATCCCTGCTTAGCTAGCTACATCCTTTACTATGTTAATGTCAAGCAATTGTCTACAGAGAGCAGAGATTTCCTCTGAGCAGACAAGACATAAGACTTAGAAGAGAGTTAGTTAGTGGAAAGATGAGTTAGTCTAAAAAGCAAAGGTCCCAGGGCCAGGCAATATGCCTGGCTCTGAAGAGAGCTTCTTAGGTGGTGGGAACATGAGTTAGTTAGTGAGAGAATGATTTAGTCTAGAGAGCAAGATTCCCAGGGCCAGGCAGGATGCCTGGCTCTGAGGAAAGCTTGCTAGTGGGAGAATGGGTTAGTCTAGAGAGAAAAGATTCCCGAAGTCAGGCAAGATGCCTGGCTCTGAGGAAAGCTTGCTAGTTCAGAGAAGAATCTTGCTAACTTAGGCAAGATCTCTAGCTTAGACAGAAATGGCTTAGAATGTTTTAGTTTGTAACCTAAGGGCGCTACCTATGTAAGCTAGCGTGCCTCATTTTTATTATGTAATTGTCAGAATCTGATGCTCTGAGTAGGGAGCCATAAAACAGGGCTCCTCATTAGAGGAAATATAGATATTTCTATAATATAAAGTATCCTGCGTCTGTGTCGTCATTTTCGCCGATTCGTGCCTTCCTGACCCCAGGATCTTGACCCCCCCCCCTGCAACCGAACTCCCACGAGGAGCTACGGCTTGCAGAAGGCTGCAACCAAAGCTGCCACGAGCAGCCGCGGTCCGCGGCACCTGTGCCTTTCCAGCTGTGTCCTGGTTACAATATGGAGGCCTGCCGCTATCGCTGGTCCAAGGTCCTGGGAACTGGTTGCCTCTGGCTGCCTGGGTGCACGGCCTAAGGTCGCTGGGAAGTGCAGCAGAGCCTAGGCGGGCACCTCTGGGCCTGCCTGGGTGCCAGAGCCTAGCAGATCTCCCTGCGCGGTAGCCGCAGATGGAGTCTGTGTACCTGCATCTTTCCAGCTGTGTCCTGGTTGCAATATGGAGGCCTGCCGCTATCGCTGGTCCGGGGTCCTGGGGAGCTGGGTGGCTCCGGCTGCCTCGGTGCATGGCCTAAGCTCGCAGGGACTTGCGGCAGAGCCTTGGCGCCGACCACTGGGCCCGCCTGGGGGCGAGAGCTTAGCAGATCTCCCTGCTCTAGCCCCAGATGGAGTCTGTGTACCTGCACCTTTCCAGCTGTGTCCTGGTTGCAATATGGAGGCCTGCCGCTATATGCTAATTTCCTCTTGAGACCACAGTTCTGACAGCTTGTAGGAGGCGGGGTGATGCAGGATAAAGGGGTGTGATGGGCCAGCAGCATAGGTCAGCTGGTAAAGGGTCTTGTTTGCACTCAGGGCCCAGATGATGGATGGAGAGAACCATCTCCTTCAGGTTGTCTTCTGACCTACACACATGCACATGCACAGCACATGCACACACAGAGGAACACAAACATGCACACATACACAGATGGCAAGCTGAGAGTGCACATTTCCATCTGATCTGGAAACAGGAGGCAGTGAGAGCTAACTCAACTGCTCTGAGTCATTTGAAATCTCCAAGTTTCCACCCAGGGACATACCTCCTCCAGCAAAACTATGCCTCCTGATTCTCCCCATATAGTTTCACCATCTGGGGAGCAAGTAGTCAAATATATGAGCCTATATGACCATTGTCTTCGAAATCACCACTAGCTCCGTGCTAGTGGTAGGAGCTTGGGGTTGCCTACCTTCCCATGTTCCCCACCAGGAAGCAGAAAGCAGAGATGGAAGTATGGTTGGGTTCTAAAGACACACCCCAAGACTCCCCTCTCCATGAACTAGGCCCAACGACCTACAATATCAGTGCCACCACCCCAGGACAGGTGTTCAAATACGACTCTGTGCAGATTGAAGCCACAGCAGTGATGGCATAAATGCACAAAGTAGAGTAAATGTAGGCTCTCCAGGTACCTCGCAGGGTTTGGGCAAATCCCTGTATTTTCAAAGCTCCAAGCTGTAACTTTTAGCGTCCCTCTAACATCTCCTGTTATAGAGCCCTCCTGTCTTTGCTTCTGCTGTGAAGGAAGTGTTCCTGCTGGCTGCTTAGAGCAGTTCCTCAGCTCGTGAGCTGCAGCTATCCTTGATCCCTAATATCTGAGGTCTCGACGTCTCTTCTTGGTCCTCGTCTTCTTTCTCATTCTCTTCGCCTTTGTCAATTTATATCTTTCATATTTCCTTTACCTACTTTAGTGGCAGGAGATAAATGAGCTATGCAATTAGGTTTGTTTAACTGGGAGGATGCTCAATAAATATTGTATTTAAAATTTGTTGAATTGATCTAGGATTCCTAGAGTGTTAGTAACAGCAACTAAATTCAGGCAATTAACAGGCACCAGCTCATAGTTTATTTGGTATATGACTGTGTTCTGTACTATAAGTTATTTCTTTTATGTTCATTTTAAAAAAATATAAGGTTTGAAATTTTAGATTTATAAAAATATACAGAGACCACACAGAATATTCTCATATACCACTACCAATATTCCTTATTACCTCAGTAAAAATATATTTATAACAGTTGATGAATCCCTATTTATGTATTTATTTATTTATTATTACTAGTTAAGTTCATATTTGATTTTAGTCTCATTAGTTTTAGCCTTGTGTCCTTTCTGTAACCTCATCCCGAGTCTCTGATTCCTTCAATTATTGTGTCTCTCTAGGTGACTCTCAGCTGAAATGGTCTTAAGACTTCCTCTGTTTCTGATGGCTTTGACAGTTACAGGGTGTAACGGTCAAGAATAGCACGGCCCTCCACTAAGATTCTTCTCATTTTATGCACCATTAGACTAGAATCATGTATTTTGGGAGAGATTACAGAGATAGAATACTTTTCACATTATTATCTGGTCACTGCAATACCACTGCATAGTTCTAAAGCAAACCACTTGGAGTTGGTATAGACAGTGGGTTAAGAGCCTGGTATCCAACAAGACTTAGTTAAGTCTGGGGCTCCTCAGGCCATCTATGCTTTTCTTCTGTGGGCTGCAAGCTAAGAATTTCCTCAAGTCGGTAAAGGTTAGTATGGAAGTTAGCCATTGGAGGGATGCCCTGGAGGGAGCCCGAGGGCCCAGTTACTTCCTCTTTCTCTGTTTTGCTTCCCTTCTGTTCGGAGGTAAGCCTCTCTGCCCCACTATGGGAACCTCAGCACAATCTTCTACCTCACCACAGCCGCCACAAAGGAGCCAAGTGACCATGGACTGAAGCCATGAGCCAAAATACACCTTCCTCCCTCCCCGTGGTCTCTTGGGTGTCCCATCACATAGGACGACGCTGTGTACTTTTATTGTAAAAGGTACACATCAGTATCGTCCAAGTGAGGAAACACACAACGGAAGGTCATGACTTTATAGCACGGAGTTTCCCTGTCCTTTTCAAGTGGTCACATTCTCAGAACACTAATATGTCCATCAACTAGAAAGTGCTCCCAAGCTCTGGAGGCCAGGATTTATCTTGGGTCAACTTATTTGAATGCCTGACTTTGTAACTGACTCAGTCTCTAGCGTTTCTCTCCTCCGTGGAAGGTGATGGGCTGAGCTTGTACCCCTTGCCTCCAAGTTCCCGACCTTCTAACTCAGAAAGCCTCATCCTTGTCGCTGATATTTCTACCATGGCCAGCCTCCAGCCTGACCATCTTGTTACAAACTCAGATGTGGTCTGAGAGGTTTATGTATAACAAAGCCACGCCTATGTTGGAAAATTTCAAGGATTCATCTCCTTTCTAGGAGCCAAGAATGAAGGCTAGTCAAATTCCTCTAAAGAAATAGGTTTGTGCTATCAACATGACTTGTCCCTGTGGATGGTAACCTTGACAGCCTGGCTGAGGTAATGTCTATCAGGTTTTCTCTGTAAAGTTCTTCTCTTTCTCTACTCTTCGTATATTGAAGGCCATTGCTGTGGGCATTTAGGATGTGGGAAGTTGTGGTCAATCTCCTTGAGGGAAAGGAATCTACATTGAATTCTTTGATGGGAGATTTATGTCTTTTGTTTTAATTAATTAATATAACTATGGATATATACACATCTTATTTATTGTGCGATAACTTTGTTTTGGGTTTTATTTTGTTGTACATGTGGTGCTAGTCTTGGGCTCTGGAAGCTCTCCTAGATGGATTCCCTGTTTCTTTGACATGCTCACATCATTGTGTTTGGTGTTGCTTTTGTTATTTTATTTTATTTTCAGTTTATTTTATGTGTATGTATGTTTGTGTACCACATGTATGCAGTACTTGCAGAGGCCAAAGAGGGCAGTATATCTCTAGGACTGGAGTTATAGGTAGTTTTTTTCTTCTATGTGGATACTGAGAATCAAACCTGGGTCCTCTGGAAAAACAGCCACAGAGCCATCTTGCCAGCTCTTATTTTGTTTTAAAATACCATTTTCTTAGATAATTAATGAATATCTGTATTACCCACTTTTCCAAGATACCTCCTCCCCCCCACACTTTCTTTCTTTTTAAAATAAATTAGAGAGTGATATTATTCTCATCATTATTAAAGCCTTTTCTTTTTTTACCTGACTCCCCTTTTAAGCTTTAATTTTGGAGGTAGTATTATTAGACAGTTCTCATTCCATCCATATTGGATGTGATTACCAAGATGTGAAAGTCTGTAAATTAGAGTCCATCTTTTTCTGGAAAGGAGATAAAAGAAAAACTTTAAGTAGAAATTGCAGTTTCAAGGATCCCGAGTGTTTCTTTTTTGATAAACACTCAAAATCCCTGAAAGGAGTGGAGTTCTTATGTGAAATAGAGAATCCCACCCAAGCATCTGTAAGATGAATCCATGGCAAGAAACTAGAAAAACACGATTTTGAGCTCATAGTTCCCATTGCTCCTACTAAAAATCTGTCTCACTCTATATAGCTCAGGTCTTTGAACTTCCAAGCCTTCTGATTTTTCAGGGATGCCCCACCATCTCTCCCTTTATCCAGATATACGTAAGACCTAAAATTGGAGTTCCATTTTTGGGAGAATTATCTCTTAATCATCAAGAAAATGAAACAAATAGCAAATTTGAAGGAGTTTGAATCAAATAATTTTAGAAGGATTCATACTATCTGAATTTTATTAGCCTTTTAAAAAGAATGTCTGTGTATCTGTCTATCTATCTATCTATCTATCTATCTATCTATCTATCTATCTATCTATTTATCTATCTATCTATTTAACTAGTGTGTGTGTGTGTGTGTGTGTGTGTGTGTGTGTGTGTGCATGGAGAGATCCATAGAGGCTGGAAGAGGGCATTGGATCTTTTGAAGCTGGAGTTACAGGTGATTGTGAATCATCCAGTGTAGGCGGAAGTACTTCACTGCAGAGCCATCTCTTCATACCTAGATTTTATTCACTTTTTACTCTATCACTTTCACATAATTGTCTATCAATTTATCCTTTTATCAATCTGTTAATTCATCCAGTGTTGATTAATTTTAAATTCCAGGTATCAGATAGTGTCCCCTATACAGTTTAATATGTACATTAACAACTGGAGCTGATTATAATATTTATTTATAGCTGTTAAAATATCAATTTTCATACCTGAACTATGAAAATATTATGTGTATTGGTATATTTTAACAAATAGATATTCATGGGTAAATCAAACCATAGTGATGATTTAGTTTTGCCTTTTTTAGACTTTTTTGAAAAGGGAATCATATTGTATATTTTCATAGCTGTTAACTTTCTCACATGTTTTTGAGATTCACATATGTTATATCACTATTCTTTTGAATGTCTTTTTCTTGCACAATACAATTGTCCATTTTTCTATTTGACTGTGCTGGACTGCTTTTTTTTAAAATTTGAGACTACTAGAAACAAAGCTATTATGAACATTTTTATTTAAGTCTCGCGGGTCATATATTTTTTAGTTCTCTCAGGGAAATGTCTAGGATTGAATTGCTAGGTACCAGGATAAGTCTTATAACATCAGGACGTATTCCAGATTGTTTGTTTCCTCTAGAAATGTATGAGACATCTCTCTAACTCCCAAGGTTAGGGAGTAACTCTCTAACCTTGTCAACATTTGATTTTGATGCTTCCTGGTGGGTGGCTCAGTCTCTAGGAGCTCCCTGGAGTCCAGGTTAGTTGAGACTGCTGGTCTTCCTATGGGGTCACCCCTCCCTATGTACATTAACAACTGGAGCTGATTATAATATTTATTTATAGCTGTTAAAATATCAATTTTCACACCTGAATTCTTCCTCAATTCCTTCAATTCTTCCTCTAATTCAACCACAGGGGTCCTGACTTCAGTCCAGTGGTTGGATGTAAGTATCTGTATATGGTTCAGTCAGCTTCTGGTAGGGCCTCTTAGAGGACAACTATGTTAGGCTCCTGTCTATGAGCACATCATAGCATCAGTTATAGTGTCAGGTCTTGGTGCCCCACCATGAGATGGATCCCAAGTTGGGCTGGTCACTGGACAACCTTTCCTTCAGTCTCTTTTCCATTTTTGTCCCTGCAGTTCTTTTGGACAGGAACACTTCTGGGTCAGAAATTTTGACCGTGGGTTGGTAACCCTTCCCCTCCACTTGGGGTCCTGTCTATCTACTAGAGGTGGACTCTTCCAGGAGCTTTCTTTTCTTTTTGTTTTGTTTTTCAAGACAGGCTTTCTCAGTGTAGTCCTGGCTTTCCTGGAACTCACTCTGTAGACCAGGCTGGTCTCGAACTCAGAAATCTTCCTGCCTCTACCTCCTAAGTGCTGGAATTAAAGACATGCGCCACCACCGCCCGGCATCCAAGAGTTTTCTTGATCCAATTATTTAAAATAAGAAGACCCACCCTAAATGTGTGCAACACCTGCTGATGGAAGCCCAGTTATAAGGAGATGGAGGATGGAAGCCTTGCTTTTGCCTGCTTATCTTCACTGTTGATGGCCAGGCCGTCTATCCTGTTGCTGGTTTATTCCTTTATAGCTTTGCCAGGCTTCCAACATAGGTTGTAGACCAGTGGCTCACCAAGAATCCTTTAGGCCTTCTGTGACACATTAGTACTGTTGAGGCCTCCAGCCTTGGGTTATTATCCTCTTCCATGTGAGGCAGACACTGTTGAACTAGCCAGACCATGTCATATAAGCCAATCCAATAAATCTCCCTTTAATACATATTCTGTTCTCCTATAGAATATTGTCTAACACAGAAGCCAAGGATGACCTTGTACTCTTGATTTTCTTCCTTCTTCAAGTTCTGAGATTACAGGTCTGTATTACCATGCCTAGCCTTTTAATTTATTTTATTTTCTTATTGAGTACAAACACACACACACACACACACACACACACACACACACGCACACGCACACGCACACGCACACACACACACACACACATACACACACACACACACACACACACACACACACACACACGATGTTCAGGCTCCTCTTTTATCAACTTGACACAGATTAGATTCAGCTGGGAAGAGGGACCTCAACTAAGAGAAAGCTTCCATCTGATTGCCTGTAGGCAACTCTCTAGACCATTCTTTTATGAGATTTATGCAGGAGGGATCTGTTCATTGTGAGTGGTTTCACCCCTAGGCAGGTGGTCCTGAGTCATATAAAAAAGTGGGCTGAGCAAGCCATGAGATAAAGCCAGTAAACAGCACTCCTCCATGGCTTCTGCTTCAGTTTCTGCCTCCAGGTTTCTGCCTGAGTTTCCACCTTGACTTTCTTCAGTGATGGATGATGATGTAGAACTGAAGGTTCTGAAAATCAAAACAAAATCAAACAAAAAACACACAAAAAAAACCCCTTCCTTCCCAAGTTGCTTTTGGTCATGGAGTTTTATCACAGCAATAGACGCCACACCTAGGACAGACAAAATAAAGGGCTTCACTGGGACAGTCTCCCGCCTGTACACGTATCCTGTATCCTGTACGTCGGTCCTACTCACTACTCAGTGCCTGTCTCTGTCCTCCTTTCCCCTCCTGTTCTCGGCTTCTCCTCACATATTATCCAAGTCAGTGCCAATACCTATTCAAGTTGCTGTTAACAGTTTTATTGGGAAAATAGTAGCATTCACTGTTATTTGTTTTTGTCATGGAGGCTTCATAATCCTGTGTTTTCTGGATATGCAATCCTCGTCAGAGTGCAGTTTGCACCTGTTCTCTCTCTTAGTCTTTCCACACGGACAATTGTTCTCCTTGTTGTGTATGAGCTGGAGTTTGATGTCATCACTCTTATCTAATGTTGCTTTTATTTTCTGTGCTTTTGGGGTTTTATACAAAAATTATTATGCTGTGATTGTTTTAGTGGTTTCAGTTTTAGGTCTTTACATCTAAGTCTTGAGTATGTTTTGAAAGTGAAACATGTTTCCTTTTTTGAGGCTGGGGCTCATGTAGCCCAGGCTGACCTTGCCCTTGCTATGTAGGCAAGGATAGTTTTGGATTTGGAATAAGGTCAGGAATGGCCTTGAATGCCCTCTGCTCCCATCTCTGATGTGCTGGGGATTCAGGTGAGTGCTGTGACGAGAGCTGAGTTTTGTAACTGGTAAGAGAAAGGGTCTGGCTTAACCCTGCTGTGCTTGGATACCCAGCTGCCCCACTCATTTATTGAAAAGGTTGTCTTTTCTCCTGGGTTCTTAATGCCTTTGTCAAGAATCATTTGGATGTAAATGTCTTTGGCTGGGCCTGGGCAGACTCCTTGGATCATGAAAAGGTAAGAATCCGAGTCCTAAAAGGCAGAGCAGAAAAACATTTCTGAGATAAGTTAGTTATGATAAATGGGAAAAGCCATACACAGTATTTGATTTGTGTCCTATTTAAACAATGCATTTTGTTCTCTTCCTGGTCTGAAGCTTTTCTAAATGGCTTACCCCCATCTTGCTCAAAATTATTTTAAGAGCAGACAGTCACACAAATTTGCTTTCTCTCTTCTCATTTTTATTGAATATGAGAAGTCTACAGGGTTACTTAGCTCAATACCTTCTTCTTGTATAGGAGAGCTAACTTTATAGAGTTATATGATTTGTGTAGAGTTTTTAGCAATATCACAGGCTTTACAGCCTCTTTATGCCACTGATAATTTCACTACGGAATAGTAGCCCAGTGTCTACCCTGCGAGAAACCCTGTGAGAAAATCCTGAGGCCTTACAACATGTCCAGCACTGTGGATGAACAGAAGGCACAAATTATCACTGTCACAATAATCTCTGGCTATAGAGTCCTATGTAAGACACACTTAGAAAACAACAAGAGTAGTATATAACAACGTTCACAATGAGATAGAATTAAGGGTGAGTGATATTGGGTGATTATATTACAGAAATAATATTGTGCATAATTTTAAATAAATAAATAAATAATTCTGGCTATATGATGTACATGTTGACTTCTGAATGAATATATATTGTATAAGATAGGTTCTAGCAAATTAGCTTAAAAGTGAAAAATAAAAGCGGTCAATGACACTTAAATTTATGCTCAATTAAGAAAAATGCTAAAGGCTATTATAGAAGGTGAAAAGCAATAACTAATGAAAGACTGAGAGATGTCTTCTTGGGAATAGAAACATCAGACACAAAATATCAAAGAATGTTGAAGTCAAGGAGGGAGGAAAATTACGAACTATCACAATCAGGACACAAGCAAAGTTATAATGAAAAATTGATACCTTAGAAATTAAAACACAATTCCAACACAGTTCAAAGGAAGGCCATTAAACATGTTTATGGAGCTCTGAAATAAATTGCTCTTATCTAAAAACCAATAAAACCCCAATTCACACAAGTGCTTAGATGAAGAAATGTTTACTGCATTAAGCAGAAGAGCAGGAATCCAGATCTCATTTTGTGTTGATGAATCTGTTTCTTCTAAGTGCTTCTCTCGTGGTGGTCACTCCAAGTGGACTGCCATTTCTCAGTGGCACGCTTTCATCTGTATGGGTATTAAGAAACCTGTGTGTATTCAACAAGTTCCCCTAAAAGAATTCAGCTAGCTACTCTAATCTTTAAAAATAGACTGTCACAAATTGCCCTGAGGGCTTGGGTTGATAGCTCAACAAATCAGTGCACCTACTGACATGAGATCCCAAATTTGAATTCCCAGAACTCACATAAAAAATTGGGTATAGCTATGCATGCCTGTTACTCTGAGTACTGGGGTGTTGGAGAGGCAGATCTCAGGGTTGCAGTGGCCAGCTAGTCTAGCCAAAATAGTGAGCTTCATGTTCAATAAGAACTCAAGGGACTGTAGCAGAGAATGAGAATACCCAACGTTGCCTAATGGTCTCCACATATACACACATTTACACAAATGCACACGAGCACCCATGCAACACACATACACACACACACACACACACACACACACACACACGGTCTTGCCGATCTCATAGCATGAATAAACCTGAATGTAACTGGTCATTCTATGTCTGGTCCATCATGAATTAATGCCCAGACCTTAAGCTAGGCTTGTTCCCCAACTAGCTTGTAATTCGATTGCTATTTATACCAGTCTATCCCTGCCACATGGTTTGTTACCTCTCCTCAGTTTTATTCATCCAACTTTCTCTGAGTCTCAGTGGCGACTCCTCCAGCACCTGTCTCCCAAGTTCCTCTCTCTTTGTAGATGTCCCACTTTCTAATCCTACCTTAGCTTATTGACCATAAGATTGTGATTGACAGGTGATGCTCACAAGAGATTATCCTTATACCTCAATATATATATACTTTTATTTGATTATTATATTTTAATTCAACTTGAAGAGAGAAAGTTATTTGTAAAGATTATGGTCCATTGGCATTTCTAGCAGATATTATCAGGAGTAGATTCTGCCACATTATTGATTTGGGTTATCTCCAATGATCCTAATAGGTGTTATCATATCCTTTCATGAGTGCAGATAACTGTATGACATGTATACAACATATCAACTAGATTTTTTTTTGTTTTTTTTTTCCTTTTTTTTTTTTCTCGAGAAAGGGTTTCTCTGTGTAGCCCTGGCTGTCCTGGAACTCACTCTGAAGACCAGGCTGGCCTAGAACTCAGAAATCTGCCTTCAACTAGATATTTTATATGTAATGAATCATCAGAATAACCTTCCATTATTTAGGCTGACAGATATGCATGATGTTACTTAGATGTTATTGGAAAATCTTTACCTGTATTACTTTTATTTATATATCAATTATAAAACATGTGATTTATTTTTATAAATTTTGTTGAACTTATTTTAAAATTTTTATTATTGCTATGTTTTGTGTATATGAATGTTTTACCTGCATGTATGTGTACCATGTGCATGCAGTGTCAGCAGAGGCGGGAGAAGGGAGCCGTAGCCCCAGGAACTAGAGTTGACAGCTGGCTATGATCTACCTCGAGGGTGCTAGAAACTGAATAAGCCTGGGAGTTCTGCAAGAGCAGCCAGGACTCTTAACTGCGGAGCCATCCCCCAGCCTCACACACTGATTTCTTTACACTTGTGCCTGAGCAATTGCACTATTGATGGATGGTGCTGGTGCAGAATGAGGGGCAGGAGCCCCCATTTCTAATGTAACCACTAACGTGAAGGCCGTACTGTCACGGAGAAGAGCAGAAAATGAGCTATGTAGTTTCTCTTTTGGTTAGCAGTGTCTAAGATGGATGTGGTTTTTACAAACAAGGGACGGTGGTTACTGAAGCAGGGAGAGTCATCAGCTTCCCACTTCTGTGTTGCTATTCTATAGTAGATAATGCTACAATATAATTTACGAAGCTTGATAATTATTATAAAATAAAGGGATTTTTAATAGTAATTCTGCTAATGCTTCTGAGTGTATGACCCTCTCAATGAAGGTTTTGTGCTCCATAAAGGATTAAATTTTTAACAAAACATGTAATTTAAAAAATGTCATGTTGACCTCATGAAATTTGTGGGCAAATGGGTGGAATTCGGAAATACCATTCTGAATAAGGTAACCCAGTCACAAAAGAACACACATGGTATGTACTCACTGATAAGTGGATATTAGCTCAAAAAGAAGCTCAGAATACCCACGATACAACTCACAGACCATATGAAACCCGAGAAGAAAGATCATACCAAAGTGTGGATGCTACAGTCCTACTCAGAAGGAGGAAGAAAATAATCTCAGGAGGTAAAGGGAGAGAAGGATCTGGGAGGGGGGGAAGGAAGGGAGGGGTGAGGGGGCAGTTCAAATATGGGAGGAGATGGGGAAGAATTATAGAGGGTCAGGAATTTGACAGGAAGTGTAAAGCACTGGGGGAGGGGGAGCTGGTAGTCAGTAGAAAGTCCCAGGTGCCAGGGACCCAAAAGTTTCCCAGAGCCCAACAGGGAGGATATTAGCTGAAATATCCAACAAAGGCAAGACAGAACCTGTAGAGACCCATACCCAGTGGATAGGCACCGCTCCGGTTGAGGGATGGGGCCACCCACCCACCTCAGAAATAATAACCCAAGATCCCTTTTGTCAAAAGAAAATGCAGGGACAAAGAGTAGAGCAGAGTCTGAAGAAAAGGCCATCCAGAGACTGCCCCACCTAGGCATCCATCCCATGTGCAGACACCAAACCCAGACACTATTGCTGATGCCAAGAAGCACTTGCTGACAGGAGCCTGGTATAGCTGCCCCCTGAGAGGCTAGGTCAGATCCTGACCAATACAGATGTGATGTATGCAGCCAAATATTGGACTGAGTGCAGAGACCCCAATGGAGAAGTTAGGTCAAGGACTGAAGAAGCTGAAGTTTCTTGGGTTTGCAACCCCATAGGAAGAACAACAATATCAACCAACCAACCCCCCCCCAAAAGCTAGGGACTAAACAACCAACCAAAAGTACACATGGGGGAACCCATGGCTCCAGCTGGATATGTAGCAGAGGATGGCCTTATCTGGCATCAATGGGAGGGGAGCCCCTTGGTCCTGTGGAGGCTCAGTGACCCAGGGTAGGGGAAAGGATAGGGCGCTGAGGCAGGAGTGGGTGGGTGGGTGGGGGAGTACCCTCATAGAGGCAGGGGAAGGGGATAGGAAATTTCTTGAGGGGAAACTAGGAAGGGGGATAACATTTGAAATGTAAATTTAAAAAGTGACACGCCTGTAATCCCAGCACTTGGGAGGCAGAGGCAGGTGGATTTCTGAGTTCGAGGCCAGCCTGGTCTACAGAGTGAGTTCCAGGACAGCCAGGACTACACAGAGAAACCCTGTCTCAGAAAACAAACGAACAAACAAACAAACAAACAAAAAAGTGACATTTATTTTCTCACAAATTTTTGAAAAGAATTATTCACAGGAAACTATACCTTGGCTAAAATCTGGGTTACCATTGATCTGTTGCTGTGAAGAGACACTATGACCAAAGCAACTCTTATATAGGAAAGCATTTATTTAGTTGGGGGATTGCTTACATTTTCAGAGGCTTAGTCCATTAATATCACAGCAGAGCGCATGCTGGCATGCACGGTGCTGGAGCAGTAGCAGCTGAGAGCTTCACATGCTGACCTGCAGGCAGGCAGAGAGAGATGCGAGTGTGGCTGGTGTGGGCTTTTGAAACCTTGAAGCACATCCCCTGGGACACACTTCTTCCAACAAGACCACACCTCCTAATCCTTCTAATTTTTCAAACAGTTCCACTCCCTGGTAACTAAGCATTCAAATATAGGAGCCTTTGGAGGTATTCTTATTCAAACCACCACACTGAGTATTTAGGTATTGTGTGGTTGCAGCACAAGTCACCACGAATTTGGTGCTTTAAACCACTTATGCTCACAGACTTTGTGGGTCCGGAGACTGGGTTCAGCTTAGCTGACACCTTTGCTTCATGATTTCTCTCTCACACAGCCAGGGCTAGGGCCAGCCAGCCAGGGCTGCAGTTTCACTTGAAATCTCTTTTGTGGTGGTTCCAGCTCCAATCTCATGGAATTGTTGGCAGAATTTGGTGCCTTAGAGGTGGTTAGATTGAGGCTTTAACCCTTTGCTGCCCATGAGGCTATTCCTTGATATCTGGGTTTTCCCACAGTGTAGTTTGCTTTAAGTTAGCAGGGCATCTCCTAACAGAAAATAAAAGCGGGTGTGGCTGGTGTGGGTTTGTCTCTTAAAACTGCAGGAGACAACTGTCAGCTGTGATGTGTTTTCTGGGTTTGAGGCACGTCCTAGGTCCTGCTAACTCTTATTGGAGGCAGTTACACAAAGGAAAGGATACAAAGGGCAGGCATTACTGAGGCTGTTTTAGAGTCTACTGCAAAACTTTTGATTGATTTGACATGTATGGTAGCTTGTCTAAAATGTAGCTACCTGGCAACAAGTCACAGTCAGTGAGGTCTATAATCAGCAGGAACCAATGGCAGTGTACCAAAAGTGTGAAAATTATGATGAAAGCAACACTGAGTGAAAGTCCACAGCGAAGGCTGTTAGGAGCAGGACTCCTGCACTGTGCGGACATCTGGAAGACTAGAATGGATGATCAGTTAAACTGTGCCCCAAAGGTTCAAGATACAAGCCAAGAGGGACTGAACGTTTCCATTCTGTTTACACATCCTTTCCCTTTCCTCTCGTTGATCTTTGTTCAATAGCTCCTGTTCCTCTTCAGCTTGATTCTTCTCAACCTGTAGTAGTTGACATAAGTTCCTACTTTCCCTACCTCCTTTGAAACATGGACTGAGACCAATGCAACCTGAAACTCCTGACTTGCAACTCTTAAGTTTATTTAGAACTTTAAAGTTCTAAATTTATTTAGAATAACTCTAAGTTTATTTAGAACAGGAGAAAATGTCACTCCTGGCCCAAGGATCTTCGACCAGCATTAAACAGAAAGGGGGTGCAGGAGAAAGTGGTACAAGCTGGGGTCTGCCGCCTTTTGTTGGTCTTTGAGACACAGGGTCTTGTGTGTAGCCCTAGTCAGCCTGGGGCACATAGCACTCCTTCTGCCTCTGTCTCCTGGATGCTGGGATTAAGGATGTTCTTGGATGCAACTGGCCCATCTGCTTTCCTTAGAGCAACCTTTGCCTAGGACAGGAGTGAACAGGCATAAAGGACTTTTTTTTTTTGTCTTAAAACAGGGTTTCGTGTAGTCCAGGCTGGCTTCAAACTTGCTATGTTGCTAAAGCTGGCTTTAAGCAGCCAATCCTCTTGCCGCCACTTCCAAATGCTAGTAAGATTATAGGTATGCACCACCTTATCCCCCTCAGAGCCTCGCTCCTCGGAGAGTGGCCTACACTTCTCAGCCACTTCCACTACATGTGGCACTACACTACATGTGGGCACATCCACAGCTCAGGGCTGCAGTGATGCGGGTCAAGTGTTCTCTACAGCAAACACAGAAGCTTGGACCCCCATGTGGAGAACGACCCAGTGATTTCTAAGAACAAGCACAGGCCTCTCCCAATGAAATTAGGTCTCCAGACAAGGCAGCGAGCTGAGCTGTGCAGGTCCTGGCAGGACCAGAGGATGTACCACAAAACACTGACTTCCTGTCTTGAGGGCCAAGGAGGTGAAGGACATTTTAAAAACACTGCCAACTTTACCATAAATGACTTCTCCAAATACATTCATTTTTCTGATCGTACATTCTGAGTTAGCCATGCAGGTCATGAACAAGCACAGGCTACCAGGTCCTGTGCACTCTCGTGGTTTTCCTCCAATTCTATCAGTTATGAAAGGAGAAAACACTGCACCAGATGTCAGCAAAACAGCAAAGCCGCATTAGAGAGTCATCTAAGAAAAATGCAGTGATTTAACTGAGTACACCTGTGTGGGTTTCATTAGCAAATGTCATTGCATTTGCTATACTGGTAACTGAAATATTTTAGAAATGACAACTCAGTGAACACATTACTAGCATATATCCCTGCAAAAACTACCTCTGTTAAAGAGAAGATCTTGTTTATGGCTAGACATTTGCAAAGAAGATTAAATATAAAGTCCTTGACTTTCATCAATCAGCCAAATCTTTGTAGAGTATCTAAGAGGCTATTTTTGTTTGTTTGTATATTCTTAACAAGGGCTAACTATCAGCTGTCAAAATACACAGAACACTAAAAGCTCTTTCTTCTTGACATGTTTCTATGTAAAATTGTTTTGAAACTAGCAAAACCCGGCATAGTGGTAAATGGGAGGGATTGATTCTGGCTTCAGTAATGTTTAGACTGTTGAGTTATAGTTAGTGGGTATTTTAATATTATATTAGTGAATTAATACTATAGTAGGAGCGGGAGTAGGTTCATTAACTTGTATCATGGTGAACAAAATTATTCTGTTTTCAAAATGTAATTTAATTAAGTTGTAGGAATTACCATGGGAAATGAACCCACATTATGCTTATAAATTCAAGTACTTTGGGCAGCAATGGAGCTAAGTAGAGGAAAAGTAGTAGAAATGATAAACCTCGTACAGTGTGTGTGTGTGTGTGTGTGTGTGTGTGTGTGTGTGTGTGTCTGCATTTAACCTCAGTCACAGGACAGGTCATTTGAGCTACATTCCCAGCTCTAAATGTTCTGCTTTGTCAGTCTATCCAAGAATACTATATTCCTTAAGATTGTTACTTCTTTTCTATCACTCAAAATTAGAATATATAATGTATTTTGAGAGATTATCTTGGTGTGTAGGCATTCTTCACTGATATACATGTATTAGATGAAATGATCTACTGCATTTAAACACCTAAGTTACAATATCTTTGCGAATGGTTAGCAAATCCCAAATAGCAAGGGTTAATAAATGCAACAGCTAGATTGGGAGCCCGAGCAGCAAACAGATGCAGATTTCACCCAAGCCTCATGATTGTAGAAGTCACCGTGCATTCTGTCAGCAGTGGGAACTGACAAATCTACAGACAGCAGCACTGCAAACCGCTGATGTGACGATCTGGCATCTTGACGGGTTCTGCTTTGTCACTGCCCTTTGTGTGTCCTCTAGAACGAGACTACGAATTCTCATCTGAATACACAATGAAGTCCGCTTTCAGACAAAGTCTGTAGCAACTCTAATCTCTAAAAATGGACCAATAGGAATGGCTTTCCAAGGAAACCAAACAAGCGGACAGGTTCAGTCTAACGAATATCAAAGAGGAGAAGCACTGGACACAGTGTGGTCCTGTGCACAGCAATATTTGCCTTGTGGGACAAACGATTCTTCCAGATTCTGATTGTGTGGTTTCTGTTTTAGGACATGCCCAACTTTGAAGCTTTAAACACAACACATAGGGTGATATTCAGCTCAGCTCTAAAGCCAGGCTAGGACCTTTGTCCAAGGATTTAGTTCAGCCTTAGAAACCATGGATTCAAATGCCAAGTTAACTACTATTTACCTGGCTTCAGATACTTGCATTAAAAAAAATCTTGTAATATTATGGGGGCAGATTTAGTCATTTGAATGCATATTTTCAGAAATCTAGCCACCCTAATTACATATCTTTAAAATTTTTAGTGAACAGAATGGGGAAGTTGTTTGATAAGGATAGCTCATGTGAACTGAGGAAAGGCCAGCAAAGTTTTTGATGCGAGAAAATCCACATATTTCTGGGCTGGATTTTCCACAAAGGGCTAGGCTCATGGGAAAGCTGTTTATTTAAACAGAATTATTCTAAATTTTAGTGTGTAAATTTATATTAGTTAAGCCAGTTTTATGCTTAGAGTCATGAACAAAAATGTTTGGAAACAAACCGCGCTTGGGCAAAGTGGAGTCAGGATGCCACTTAGACAAATCCCTCGGGTATGAGAAACTGTTTTTGGTGAGCATATGGACAGGATTAGGAGTCTTGTTACTAGAAGAGACACTGCAAACTGATGGAATCTGGAATATTTTCTGAGCTTAATTCTGTATATTCAACAGAGATAGGAAATTGTCTTTGGCATTCTATTCTTTCGATTTTGACCTAGGCATGGTCCCAGATAGCCCAGGCTAGCTTTAAATTTACTATGTAGCTAAGGATGATCTTGAGCTCCTAATCCTCCTCTTTGCTGCTCTTGAGTATGTGATGGTTTATTCTTTCCTAGGGATCTAAGCAAGGGAGTGACAAGCAGGGTCTCAGCTGCCACTGAGGCACACCCAAACTTGCAGACGGGGATGGGGCAAACTCCACATGTATTTAAGTACCTGAACTTTTAGTGAGTCCTTGGGTCCTTTAACAAGGATTCCTTTAAAGGGACAAGGGGGAGTGCCAGCCTAGAAGTCTCAAATATATCCTTCCTGGAAAACAACCTAAGACATTTTCATAGGTTCCAACTAGAGGACATTCTGAAGACTACTCTCTTGTAATCAGTATTTATTTATTTATTTGATTATTTGATTATTTATTTATTTATATTTCTGTCAAAACCATGGAAACATAAATCTTGTTTGAGTAGGTTCTACCTGAGTTGTAGTTAAGTTTAAGAAATCTGTAATGTCCAGATATGAACATGATGTGGTGAATTCATCCTAAAGGAGGTCTTCAATTTATACCATGAAAATGCCACTTGTCTAATTATTCCTGGGGCTGCCCAGGAGACTTTGAGGTTTCTTCAGGATCAGCTTGCCTTCAGCCAGGTGACAGAGCAGCATGGTAGCACAAGAGATTTATTTGCCTGACAGGGCACTTGCACTTCTGCTGGATTTGTGTTTAGAATCTGCACAGGAGACCGTGCAGTGAGTAACTGGCTTTCTAGGTTGTATAGTTGAATGCAGATGTTTCCTCTGATGTGGACATGACCATCCATGAAGGAGAGCAGCAGCTATGCCCTGCCTAAGACCCTCACTCTGTCTAGTTCATCCAGATTCCCACTTGGGAGGAAGAGGAAGGATCGTGGAACTTAAGTCCCTTGGGAGCCTTGGGAGGTCCTCACGAAACCCCCTGCCTCTGTGCTTTTTCAGATTTCAATCGCTGCCTTACAATCAGCAAACAATTGACTGGAGTGGGACTTCTGGGTGGTACAGCTGTCAGCAAGTCACTCGGGGGACGTTCAAGTGCCTGTGAGACGTCTATGTTCTCCCAAGCTCGCGGGCTCACCGAGCTGCACTCAGGTGGAACCGTTGGGTCTGCGGGTGCCTTCTGCATACAAGTGAACAGACAGATGTTCCTTTATTCCTCCCAGGAGGGCCAGCAAGGGGAGGACGGTGACTATGGAAACACCCACTTTCCTCCCAGCTCCTTTCCGTCCACACTCTGAGGAAGTTTGGGGGAAAAGACACTCATTGGCTTCACTCACTAGGCACATAGCTTGCCTTCCCCATTGCTCTGCCCCGAGCGATGACATTAGACACATCGAAATGTGATTTCTCAGCTTCTTTTTCATCAAAGACTGGTCCTGTGATCTAGTCCCATCCAGTTTGGCAATGCACATGTGCTTGTGCACACACACGTATGTGTGACATATGTGTGACCTAAATAAAAGGAAAACCCTCAACCTCTGTTGTGCCAATATCTTCCTTTATGAAAGTCGATTCCTATGACTTTTGATTCCTTATGAATTCTTGATTCCTGCAGGCCCCATAGCCACGGCGAAGCTGTGAGGAGATGTAGGGGAAGAAGCCAAAGTGATGCCCCTGAAAGAATTAGTTTGATATACGCTGACACTGTGGACCCATTTACCCCGATATGTAGAGTCTACCTCTAAACTGTCCAGATAGAATTAGTATGTTCCTATTTGCTTGCTGTAGATTTTTCTGCTTTTTTGTTCGGTTTTGTTTTGTTTGTTTCGAGACAGAGTTTCTCTGTGTAGCCCTGGCTGTCCTGGAACTCACTCTGTAGACCAGGCTGGCCTCGAACTCAGAAATCCGCCTGCTTCTGCCTCCCAAGCGCTAGGATTAAAGGCGTGTGCCACCACTGCCAAGGCCAAGCTTTATGCTTCTTGAAACCAAGTGTAGCCAAAAGTCTCAGTTTTGTGTGATCATCTAGATTTTTCCAAACCTATTGCTTTTGCCAGCACTGTTCCCATTTAAAGGCAAGGAAGTTATGTTTTTCTGTTAAAAAATTCTGGATCAGACATGATGCTGCATAATTTCTCTAGATTGAGGAGGTCTGTATGAAGTAGAACGATTACACAGAGAAAAATCTGATATTCAAAAGGTTTCTCACCATAGACAACATATATTGTCAACAGTAGGCTAAGACCCAGAGACAATTTACTTGGTGGATGAGAATATATCTCATAGATTTGAGGTCAGAAAATAAAGCTACATCTCCCTACAGACCAGAGCTGGAAAGCTGTATCCAGTGGTTCTCTCTCCCGTTCTCCCTCTGCCTCTCTCTCACAGTCTCCTCTGCCCACATCATGTATGATGTGGTGGTTTTTCCCCCGTGAGTGTCATTGATTCTCACTGTTTGTCCTTGTACACAGCAGAAAAGTCATTTCAGCTCCATCAGGACAAATGCGGTTTTAAACTTAGTAACAGTTCTTACTTTGAGCTTTTAAATTCTCTGGAGGAAAACTCTGATTGGTCCAGGTTATTTCCTCTCATCAATCTTTAAGCAAGATATTGCTATGGTAATTGGGCCAAACAACTTAGCTTTCTTAAGCTGCAAGGGAGAGTATATTTTGAGACGGGAGTATGGGTTTGCATGTGAGGAAGAGTGGCTGTTGTAGAAGAAATAGTGAACATCTCCACTGCTCTTCTGAAGATTTAATAGGCCTAACAGTAGTACATTAATGCCGTTTTGTTCATGTACATCACACACGTTGACCAGATTCATTTCCCAGAACCTCTCATGTCTCCCCTTCCCTCTCCTGCGAGTCCTGTGTGTCTTCCTCTTCTCTCTTCACGTCATTTATTAGGTTCTATATATAAGAAAAAGATTCTGAGTGCATCCTCATAATGGTATTTCTAAAACACGAATCTGATCTTGTTTCGGTCCTATGTAAAGCCTGTTTATCTCAGCTATGTGGTGGTGGTACACGCCTTTCATCTCAGCACTCGGGAAGCAGCCAGATCTCTGACTTCAAGTCAGAGCTACAGGGTGAGTTCCAGGACAGCTATGGCGATACAGAGAAACTCTGATTCAAAACAAAACAAAGCAAAGCAAAGCAAAGCAAAGCAAAGCAAAGCAAAGCAAAGCAAAGCAAAGCAAAGCAAAGCAAAGCAAAGCAAAACAAAACAAAACAAAACAAAGCAAAACAACACCCTCCTCCATTTATATCCCTTTCAGTCACTCTATCCTCAAAAAATTCCTAAGATTATTCTTGCTTTTGCTTTGTTTAATGTTTTTTTTTATTTATTTTTCAATAAATAGAGCAGCCCCTCTTCTGTCCTCTATCCCACCCAAGCCCCTCCCCCATTAGTTCCTCAGAGAAGGGGTAACTCCCCACCCCTTTGGGTACTGTCCTGCCCTGGACTATCAGACTGCAGCAGCACCAAGTGCTGCTCTCTTTCCCACTGAGGTCCGAGTGGCAGTCCAGCTAGGGGAACGGGATCCAGTACAGGCAAGAGTCAGAGATAGCCTCGGCTCCAATCGTTAAGGGACCCACATGAAGACCAAGCTGCACATCTGCTACAGATGTGCAGGGAGCCTCCCCCATTCCAGGTCTCTGGCTAGTCTCAGAGATGCTGCCCTCTGACCCGCCAGACTTCCATTCTATCTCCCGGCCTTCTCCCCCCTTTCCACATCTGATCCCCATCTCCATTTCCCTCTTCTCCCCCTCTCCCATCCGGGTCCCTCCCTCCTGCATCCACTTCTTATGTCTATTTTATTTCCTCTTCTGAGTGAGATTCCCCTGAGTGAGGGTTCCTTTGGGTTTGTGGATTGTAGCATGGTTATACTGTACTTTATGGCTAAGGTCCCCTTATCAGTGAGTATATACCATCTGTGTCTTTCTGGCTCTGAGTCACCTCACTCAGGATGGTATTTTTTAGTTCCATCCATTTGCCTGCAAATTTCATGTCTTTGATTTTACTAGCTGAGAAGCGTGATTTTTATTTTTAATTTAAGCAATGAGTATAAATACATGTGGGGTGCACATCATCCGCGGTTCTTAGCCGTCCACTCCCTGCCTTTGTACAACTCCAGAGCTATTCTTCCAGCTTGACCCCACTGTTTTCCTCCACCCAGGCCTCTCCTCACCCAGGACCTGTCCTTAACCAACCAGGCACCTCTTGTAGTGCTCAGCACTCTTCTCCTTACATATCACACCATACCATAATTGCTCTTTGTTTGCTCTGAACCATATCTTTTAGCAGGGGAAGTTATATTTGGTGCAATGAATATTCTAGGACTAGTGTCTGGCACGTAAGTAGGCATTCGGTATTTACTGAACAGATTATAGTGACAGTTCATAGTTTCTTTTTAAACTGTGCCTTTTCCTATTCATTTATAAAAACTGAGCTGGAAACAAATCTAAAGCTATATGAGGACACGTGCCACAAAAGAATATGTGAGAGAAGGCAAGCTGAAAGAGGCAAGACTAGTGTAAGGCAGAGAAACAGGAACGAAACAACAAGGGCCTGAGCTTGGGGGAGCTAGCATGAAGCTGGAGGCCGTTTCAGAGCTTAAGTAATGGAATGTACTTCACCGGAAATATTAATCCTTCAGGCAACTCTTTGATGTTGTTATGCCCATAATAAAACTATTAAAATTAAAAATTAGATCAGAGGAAATTAAACTGATTTTGAATTCTTGATATGACAAATACAAATAAGAAGCAATAGAAAAAAAAAAAAACCCTCCTGAGAAAGTCAGGCAGATTATCGAAGGCGAATTGTCGTTGTACTGCCATCTTTAAGTGGATCTGGTTTTGGATAAGAGTGTGAGTTATTTTTCTTAAAGAGCTCGCTTTTGCTCTTTCATCTGTCTCGGATATATGCACAGGTTCTTCTACTGGGATAAATTCCACTCCCTCCCTCCCTCGAGCTCCGTTTTAACTCCATTTTCCGTGCAGATGATTGAACCTGGGGTCTCATATATGCTATGCAGATGCTTTACCGCTAGCCTAGTCCTTAAGTTCCTTCTCAACTAGGTTTCTTTACTCCTTCTATTTTCTGATTTAGTGAGGCATTTTGGAATCTAGTAAAGGATCTTTACCTCTCTTTTGTGGATCATTAGCAATAGAAGCATACATGCGGGGACTAGCTTAGTGCACAGTTGTACTGTAGGTCACACACTGTGTGTGTGTGTGCGCGCGCGCGCGTGTGTGCGCACGTGTAAAATGTAATAATCTTAGTAGTGGCATTGCTGAAGTAATCACGTACAGTAAAGAAAACTTAATCTTCAAGTTCCAGCATTTCCCATTTTTGTTAAGGTGGGATGTCTTATTAAGATTTCTAAATCTCAGTTTTTAAATTAATAATAAGAGAGGAGGATTGGCGATGTAGCTCTTTGGCAGTGTGCTTGCCTGGTGTGTGAAGGAGGCCCTGGGTTCATCCCTAGAATAAAGCCACCCTTCAAACATAAAACTTTTTTTCCTAATAAGTTTTGTTTACTCTGGAAGAATAAAATAAAATGTTATATGTGAAAAGGCTTTGGGAATATCTGGTCAAACGCTGCAAAAAAAAAAAAAAAAAAAAAAAAATGTTTGTAGTTGATGATAAAGAGTATTAAAACAAACGGAGTTCCGGAGCTGAAGAAACACCAATCAGGCTCATCTCCAGGCAAGGGAAGCCGAGGGTTGCTACGTGACGTCATTTCTCCGCGCCGGGCCGAGTGCTTCCACCCTGGCCCGGGCAAGAGCCGCGCGCCATGGAGACCTGGCGGCGTTTGCTGCTCCTTGGAGGGGTGTCACTCCGGGGTGGTGGCGCGGCCGCTGTCCCGCCCCGAGGGTGCCGAGCTTTGGGTTGTGGGCGCCAGGTGTGTGCCGAGCGCGGGCGGGGTTGGTGCGGGCCGTACCGCAGGCGCCTGCGCGCTCCCGCTAGCGGGGTTCCTTGAAGGTGGCTGGGGCATGTGGTCCCAAACTGTCCCGAGTATGGATGTGTGTCTTGCACATTGCTCTCTTGTTTTGGGGGTTATTTAGTGAATAGGTTAAGGAAAAGGAAAAATCTGCGGAGACTTAACTCCGTAAAAATTCCACTTTAGTTTTTTTTTTTTTTTAAACATCCTCACACTGGCAGACAAATTTCAGCCTGAACAATTTATCTTTGACATTGAGATTAGCATTTAATAAAGAGCACCTAAAGTCGAAATCTATGGCAATGAACATTATTAGAAAAGAAAGTCCCGTTAAACCCCAACTCTGGGTTATTTTCTCTTTTACAGCATAGTAATCCAGTAATGAGAATGATTGGTTTAAATCACTTTTTTTTTTTTTTTAAGTTATTAGGCGCTGAGGGTGAGGCCTTGAAACAAAGAAGAACACAAATTATGTCCCGAGGACTTCCTAAGCAGAAGCCTATAGAAGGTGTTAGAGAAGTCATTGTTGTGGCCTCTGGAAAGGGTGGCGTTGGAAAGTCTACCACCGCAGGTATTGTAAGGTGTACCTTCCCCTCCTGACTAATAAGTGGTGCTCTCAAATGCACGGTAAATGACCACCTTTCAGGCTTCGGTAGCTGTGATGTTTCTGGCCTTGGTTCCTTAGTACTGGGATTAGATAATGGCTGGGAACTGAACTAAACACGTTCTTTACCAGATTGCCTACTACTCAATAGAGCAGAAAGTAGTTAGATTGTCTACTGATATTCTGTTCACCTACTGGGAGTCTCTTTCAGAGGATGGCATGCAAGTTACACTGACTACTTAGCCCAGTGTCTTTTTCATAGAACTGCCTTGTAATTGGTTGCTGTTACTTTTGAGACATCTAGTAATTGTATACTAAATTATGTCTGTTCTTTCCCAGTCTTTCATTGTACCTGTACCTGAATATTTGCAATGAGAACATTTATTATTGTGTTAGTTTTTCATTTAATCACATAATTTATAGCATTGATAAAGTTACCAAGACCCGTGTCCCATGTTCAGGTGCAGGTGTGTGGAGGGTGGAGGCTAACATCCGGTGTCTTTGTTATTCTCCACAGTTTTTCAGTGGCTGCCTGGCCTCTGAGCTCGCAGGATCTGCCTGTCTCTCCTCTGTCCTTCCCAGTGCTTACCAGTCACATCCAGGTCCTTGCGCCTGTGTGGCAAGCACTTTACCTATTTGGAGCCATCTCCTCTCCGGGGCATCCAGTCTTCACATCTTCTTTATCAAGATACTAGTGATGGAGAATCTTTTTTGTGGGGCTTTTTTTTTGTGTGTGTGTGATTGTAATGTGTCACTAAAATGGTGTTTTAGCACCAAAGGTTATGAGTTCTAAAATAGAATCCATACTCAAGACTAAGAGAGTTATTTCCAAAAGAAATCTCTTATTTCTAAAGAGATTATAAGGAATAATGATGTGAGGAGTTTCTTGTAGCCCTACCCGTTAGAAGTCATGTATTGACTTTGTCAGCCTGACTGAGCAGTCAAGTAACTAGGATGTATTTTGAAGGCTCTGGTGACATATAGCTCTGGGCTGTCACCCTCATCAGCCCGAGGAGGTCATCTAAAAAAAAAGTTTGTATTTAAAAGTAGATGATTTACCTACTATCAATCGGAATTCAAATTGTTTTGTAACATATGAGTAGATTTGTAAATACCATACCTTGGGTATGGATCTCCTGCTTGTGTCTCGCATCACTGGCATAGGCAGCTTGGCTGCCATCCTCTGCCCCACACCATTATCTTCTCCCCCTCCTGTGCACGGCATCCCAGGCTTCATATACTTATATCTGGGTGAGCTATACTTAGAACACTATTTATTTAAAAGGAGAATGGCTACATCTATTTAGATAACCAAACAGTTAATTTTTATAAATAAACGTTGAAAGTGAGCTATACATTTCATTAACACTACTTTAAGAAAAACTAAGTGAAGTATTTGGATACATTTGTAACAGATTATAAATGGGCTGTTTAAAATGCTCAGCACGGCAGGCATCTGTCCGTGGTTGCACCGTTACTTTCTAATCTGTTCTTTTGCTTCTGGCATTGGCTCCCCACCCCTGCTTTATAAGGGAGGGGCATGCTGAAAGGCAAGTTGATTTTCATAGAAGGAAAGTTACTAAACTGGATTCTCTGTTTCTTTCAGTGAACCTCGCTCTCGCACTGGCCGCGAATGACTCGGTAGGTGTTCACCCATAGAAATACTAATGCATTGCGATGTTTTTAAGGCAGTGATGAAGTGTTGTTGCCTGGAGCTGGGTAGTTCATCGTATATGTTTTGTTTATGTTTAACAAACTGGGTCATTTGTATACGTTTGTTCATCTTTTCATCTCATCGTATAAAAATTAAACCCACACATTCGTGTGTATTTTGTGATAGCCCTCGTTCATTTTTAAGGTTTGTAGTTTTTATGTGTGTGTGTTTGTGTGAGTGCATGTCATCGTGTGTGAAAAAGCCGGAAGCGGTCAGCTCTCTGGCATTGTTTGTGAGCTGCCTTGTTGGCCCTGGGAACAGAACTTGGGTGCTCTGCATGAACCGCGGATGGATCTCTAAACCGCGGATGGATCTCTCCAGCCCCGCACCTCAATCAGATCACTCGTTGGGCTGCTGCTTTCATGGTCGATCACTTTAATTTTGAGTGAATCTTTAGGTTGGTTCCCCTTTTCTCCACTCACTTCAGTAAAAGTACAGTAGGATTTATTTCTCTCTTCTGGTGGCCAACCCTGACCTCCATAGCCCACTACAGTGGCTTTTTTTTTTTTTTTTTAACTTTTTATCATATCCTTTCCTTTCTCCACTTCCTTCCAGATTCTCCTCATCTCCCTATCTACTCAACTTCATGTTCTGTCTGAGAAACAAAAACAGGACAAACAAACAACAAACAAAACCAAAATAGACAAAGAACTAAAAAATAAATTAAAAAAAAAAAAGGGCTGGAGAGATGGCTTAGTGGTTAAGAACACCGACTGCTCTTCCGAAGGTCCTGAGTTCAAATCTCAGCAACATGGTGGCTCATGATCATCTGTAATGGGACCTGATGCCCTCTTCTGGTGTGTCTGAAGACAGCTACAGTGTATTTACATATAATAAGTAAAATAAATCTTAAAAAAAAAAGAAATAAAAAACCCTAAAAAAAAGAAAACCAATTAAGAAAAAGAATCCAAGAAACCAAAACAAACCCAAACTGAAACACAAAGCACGCACTAACTAACAAAAGCCAAGGAGTCTATTTTGTGTTGCCCTTCGGGGTGTGGCAGACATGCCCAGTGCCACGCCTCCGAGGAACACTGATGTTCCGGTTTGCAGCAGGCATCAGTTGCAGGCACCTTTTCCTCAGGGGTGGGGCTCTGTGTCCACTTCCCTGCTCAGCGCTGGGGGTTTGTCCAGTTTTACCTTGTGCAGGATCTGTTCGAGTGTCAGTCCTGTTGTGACTGGAAGGTGCTCTTGCTTGCACTATCCCCCTGGTTCCTCTTCTGCATGTATCCCTGAGTAATCCCTGCGTCTTAAGGAGAGGGATTTGATGAGGCCATCTCACTTATGACTGAGTGCTCCAAAGTCTCTCACTCTCTGCACATTGTCCAGTTGTGGGTCTCTATGCCACTCCCCACCTGCTGCAAGACGAACTCTCTGATGAGGGCTGAGCGATGCACTGGACTATGGCTCTAGCAATAAGACATCACTAAGCATGGTTTGATTGCTGTGTTCCTTTAGCAGAATAATAGTATTAGGTTTTCCTCCAGGACTATGACCTATAGAGTCTCAGGCTGTTGGCCACGGTAGCAGGGTCAGGCCTCTCATGGGGTCGCCCTGAAGTGCAATCAAGGAGTGGTTGATAACTACCTCATTTATGCCTCAGTTGTACCCGTATATCTTCAAGCAGAAGTAGGTCTCAGGATTGATAGGTAGGTGAAATTGATGATTACTTTTTTCCTCTGATAGTATTTTCTAGCACCATGAACTCAAGTCCTGAGGGGTGCAGTTGGCACCAGCTCAGTTGCTCCATGTTCAGTGACGTAAGCAAATGTTGTCTTTGGTAATAGCGCCATATCATCAACTACTGGAGAGTAACTACAACCCTTAGTAATAGCTTGTGATATTTGCAGGTGTGTGTGTGTATGTTTGTGGGTTTGTCTTTGGGACATCTGCGCCAACCACCCAACAAGATGTTACCCATTCCTGGAACTGTAGGTAGTAGAAGAAGGCAATATCTAGTTGGAATATTGCCTCCCCCTTTATATGGTAACTAATTTAAATTCCTTTTATATTTGTATATAGTTTAGGAAGCTTCTATAGTAGTAGGTTTCCATATGGTTTTTCAAATATTTAGGTTGGTTCCTCCTGTAGCCGGGTTTCTTTCAGGGGCTTGAAGATCGAACCCAGAGCCTCATGCTTTCTAGATTGATGCTCTACCAATGAGCCTCCTCGCCAGCCTGCAATACTAACAAACGTTTCTTCCTTTCACTTTTTAAATTGTATTTACTAATAGTATCACTAATACTGTGTTGTGTGTGCAGGCATGTGCATGTCATGGATATGGAGGTCGAAGGCCTTTTTGGGAGTTGGGTTCCGTCCACCTTGTTTTTGAGGCAAGGTCTGGTGTATATGTGTGTGTGTGTGTGTGTGTGTGTGTGTGTGTGTGTGTGTTCTGCTGCTGCTGCTGCAGCTACATACTTTAAGCTAGCTGGCTTGTGGCTCTGGGGGGATTTTCTTGTTTCTGCCCTCCACCTTACAGTGGGAATTCTGGGATTACAGATATACTCCATCATTTTGGTGTTTTTATGTGGGTTCTGGGATCAAACTCAGGCCGTGAGGCTTGGGTATCAAATGCTTTTGCTGGCTGAAACATTTTGCTGGCCCTACAATGGCAGTCTTACATTATTTTTTTACATGCTAAGCAAGTTATATAAATGTTCTTCAGAAGATATGTTTGTCTTTTATTTTAGCTATAGTTTTTAGGAATATTTATACTCTTATTTCAGATAGATATTATCTGTTTTTTAGATATTAAAATAAGAATGAGAATGAACACTGAACATATTATTTAACTCTGCAAGTCATTAGTTAATAGCACATATCTATTTCATAATTTATTTTAATATCCCTTTCATATTTATGAAATATTATTTCATATGGTTTCTTATTTTCAACTTACTGGGTTTTAAAAATGTTCTATCATATTTTATACTAATATATGAAATATATAAAGTATAAATTTATACATATACAAGATACAGGTAAGAATTAATTAACTAAGTAATGTGTTTAGTTGTGGCTGTACTTCTCACTTATTTTCTGCCATGCAGTTTTAGTTTTTCATGAACAGCATTATGTTATATATGTAAGTATACTGCTGAACTAGGAATTCAGAATTTGCTAGAAATCAGAGCTAGGTATGTTCACGTCTTAAGACGTGTTTCTGACAGTGTTAGGATATTACACATTTCTAGTATTTGTCTAAGTCACCGTATTCACTGTAGAACCAACTATGCTAATTCACCGTGTAGAAAACAGACGATGCAGCCTGAGGAAAGTCTACCCTCAAGTCAAATTAAAGCCCGTGCCTTTACAGCGCTCTCCCTCTGGGGGTGGGGTGGGGGGTGGGGCACACGTCCATTCTGGCATCTCACTTATCTTGTTCTTTTCCCTCAATTTCTTTTTTGTTTTTCTCGATGTGTTCTTGAGTTCTTCTGTGGGTTGGGAGGCAGATTAATGGCTAAAACTGTCTTACTCATGAAACTTACTTACCTGTAATAGCAAAAAAGAATTGGTGGCATAATTAAGGTGAAGATATTTTCTAGGTTTTTTGGGAGGTTCAGCTCAATCTTAAGAGAGTGAGGGGCAGGAGTGCGAGGAGGATGGGGAAGAACTGGAGGCCGTGGGGGTGGGTGGCACTGTTGCCCTGTCACTTGGTGCCGCCCATTGGACTTCCATGATTCTTTGTCCTGAAAGAGGTAGCAGATGAGTACAAACAGGAAGTCAGCTCTGGAAGTTCTTAAGTTTCTGAAGATATCTTGATAGTTGATAATTTAAATGAAGATGTAGAATTATAGGCTCACAATCACTTTTTGAATTTTGAAAACAATATTCCATTTTCCTCTGAAATGCTAATGAGAATGCTTTTCTGATTCATATTACTCTGTAATAATGTGTTGTTTTCCCCCTTGGAGCTTTTAAGGTTTTCTTTATGGCTTTTAAAGTTTAAAATTGTCACAACTATGTGTCTGGCTGTTGGCTGTAAAAGCTGCTGCATGCTTGGAAACTGGCCCCGAGTGTTCTCAGTTTAGAGGCAGCTTCTCTTCAGGCGTGTGTCTGCTCTCACTGGGAGCAGGTGCTGACCTGAGGCGGTTCATTTTCTCTCGTTCTCTCTGGCTGGCTGTCATTTGTGTTTCTCAACAGGCCTTGCACTCCTCTGCCTGCCCCTCTGCTCAGTTATAGTTACTTAGTCCTTCTAAGTTTAAGTTTGGAGATTGCGTTCTCTAATTCAGGACACACAGAGGTTCAGCCCTACTTCAGACCTTACACTTGCTGCAGAGCGCTGTGCAGTCTGTTTGAACCCTCTGGATGGTTCAGTGCTGAAGTCTGAAACCATGGACCTCGGTAGAGAGCTGGAGTTTTCTTCAAAATGTCTGATCTGCTAATGCCCTGTTTCTGTTTTAGTTTTAAATACAGGATAGTTTAGTCTTAGCTGACTTTCCCCCTTATTTCAGTGAAGTTTGGAAGAAAAGGAAAAGCAGCATGCATGTTTAGGTAGCCGGCCTGAGGGAAGAGCCAGTAAGCGGTCGAGCTTGCTTGCTTATTTATTTATGTATTTATTTATTTCCTCAGCACTTGCTTTGTGTCCAGGCCTTTGAGCTCACACTCCTTCTCCCTTCGCTTTCTAAGTGCTGATATTACAGGTGTGTACTGCCATATTACACTAGTGATATGTTTAAACAGTTTTTGTGTGTATGTGTGCATGTGTGTGACTTGTGTTCACGTGGTGTTCACGTGTCACAGACACTGGAAATAAAGCTCTGTCCCTCTCTTTCTAACGTTAGCATCTACTTACCTTTAATATTGACAATCCTATTTCTTGATTTTTCTTCTATTCTAAACTACTTTTATTATGTTTTATTCTTTTACAGTATCATTTTAAAAAAAGTCTTTAGAAGCATTAATTTGTTATTTTTATGTATATGAGTGTTTTGCCTGCATTATGTCTTTGTATCACTTGGGCATACTTAATGCCCAAGGATGTCACTAGAGGGCGTTAAGCACTGGAGGTACAGAGGGTTGTGATGTCAGGTGTGTTCTGGGATCGAACCTGGATCCTGTGGAAGAGCAGCGATGCTCTTAACTGCTGCACCGTCTCTCAAGCCCCTTTAGTATAACTTTAATGCACACTAGGAAAGAGCATTGAGTCAGACTGAAGGAAACAAAGGCCAACAGCTGTCAGAAGCAGAAGCAGTGTGTGTGTGTGTGTGTGTGTGTGTGTACACACGTGCGTGCAGTGCATGTGTGTGTGTGTGCATGTGTGTATCTGTATCTGTGTACCTTTTCATGAATGGAGTCATGTTTGATTCTCACGGAAAGAGGTACTGAAGCCCGCGCTGTGTTGATGAATTTGACAGGTTTCGTTGATTGCACTCTGTCTGGCTGCATTTTCTCACTCATTTCCTTGTCTCAGTTCTTTCCAATATGCATCTGTTTCTGCTATTCCCATTGTAATGACAGCTCAGTCATTCATTTATACCTCAATCACGGAGTGCCTACTCTGTTGCAGATACTGTGTTTGGAAACTGTAGAAATGGACAAGACAGTCTTTGCCATTGGAGAGCTCACAGACTAGCACACTATAGTGTGACACCCTTCCTGACTGTGCTCCAGTTCTTCCCGTGTACCCTGCCAGTTCACTCATAACTGTTGGAGTCACATAGCTGTCCTGTTCAGATTTATACCCCCAAACCTTTGCTGCTATTCACGCAAAGCATTCTATGGCATAACATTCTATATTTCTACAGGAGTGCTCTGTGCAGTTTTCTGCAGTTCTGTGTCCTCTTTTCTAGGCCGCCTCTATATCTGTCCTGGTTAGAGTCTGTACAAGGGTGTGAATGTTGTGGGGTGAGGGAGGCAGAGTGGAGTGCTTACAAAAACCCAGCTGCTGTCTTAGTGTGCATCTGCCGGTTGCTTATAGTGCTTACACAGATAGTTTATCAGTTAGCATTTCTCTGAGGGTAGGTCAATAAAGTGTCTGAATTCCCTTCAAGTAAGGGTCTTTCCCCAGTGTTGTGAACTTCAGTGGCACTGTTTGTATTTTATTATTATTATATTCATGTGGCCATTCTAGTATTTTTTTTATAACAAACACATATTGAGCACTTAACTATATTAGCACAGATAGCACTATACATAGAATAAGTCCTATGATGTGTTTCATAGCAATGGAGAAGGACTAGGCTCTGTTAAAACGGGAGTCTGCCCCTTTAAGAGATCAGTCAATCTTTAGAGGCCAGATCTCAATGCCTGCAGAGTTCAGGCCACACCTCCCTGCTGCTCTCCCTGGGACAGCATTAACAAGTGTCCCTAATGGATGGTTCTAACCAGCGCCTTGTTTTCCCATGCTCTTTGTTACATACACCATGTTGAACTAAATTACATGATATAAAACTCCCTCTCCCCATTCTCAAAGTTTATAGATGTCTGATATTTCCTTTGTTCTTGGGATTGCTTTTGAGCTCATCTGGCTTTCTTCTCATCGTCTGTCTGTCTGTCTCTCCCTGTCTCTTATTCTCACCTTTACTGAAGCTTCTTTCCTGGGCTTAAAAACCAACCAACCAACCAACCAACCAACCAACCAACCAACCAAATAAATGGATGGCCTCATTCCTCTATCCCAGGTTGGATGGCTCTAGTCTTGGCTACCTCCAGCAGCAGCTAGTACAGTGCTTATGGCTTGTGTAACACAAAATACTCTTCATTTTGTGATTGAATTGAGTATCTAGTTCTATTTTCAGGGCGTAAGTACCAAGCTCTTTGCACAACTGTGAGGGATTATTTAGCCCATTGGCATGCCTGTGAGGATTTTGTTGATTGGATTAGTTGAGATAGGAAGGGGGTGGCTCCATTCTCTGGGCTTGGGGCTGGACTATATAAAAGGAGCAGGCTGAGCACCAGCCTTCATGGCTCCCTGCTTCCCGTTTGTGCAGCGTGACTAGCTGCTCCAAGCTCCTGCTGTCTTGGCTTGCCTGTGATGGACTGTGCACTAAAATAAACCCTTTCTCTCCTGAGTTGTTTTTGTCAACTCAGATTCCATTTGGTCTTCTTATTTTATATGATACTCAGTAATTTAGCTCTGGCTATGATTCCAGTTCCTTTGATACTAGTGTGTTGCGGGTCTAGAGTACCAGTCCTGGGCACTGCAGATGACCACTTTAACACTTTCTATGCATTCCCAGCAGAGTATGGGCAGAACAAACTCCTTTTCCTCTAGTTGTCTTTGTCCTCTGGGAATAGCACAGCCCCCCCTCCCCCCATCTTGCGTCAGAATTATCTCTTCTGCTGGTTTGTGAACATTTGGGAAAGAGTGATTTTGTTTTTTCCCCTTTTTCTTTAATCCGTAGTTTCTAATTCTGGTGGTCTAAGTCTAGTCACATGGTGAGCTATTTTTTTGTTTCTGTTTTTTGAGACAGGGTCTCAAAAATAGTTTAGGCTAGATTCAAACTCACTATATAGCCCAGGCTGGGTTTGGATTTGCTGCATAGCTAAGGATGGCCTTAAGCTTCTGTTTTTATTGCCTCTTGTCTCCCAAGTTCTGGCTCTTGATTGGTGCATAATGACCGTGAAGAGTTCAGTAAAGAGTATGTACTTCTCCAATAAAAAATATACATAGATTCAAGTATGGAATATGTTCTCTATAGCATTGTCATAAATTGTGCTTTTATTTATCACAAATAATTAAAATCTAAATGAGATAATACATATAACATACTTAGTACAATGTCTAGTCTATAGTAAGTTAGTTGCAAACAAATTTTTAGTATTAACAGTTAGATTAACACTTTCTGTTAACAATATTTTAAAGTAAAAGTCAATGTATATTTTTCTTGACTATTAGCAAAATTTTACGTTCTTACATTCCATTTTTAGAATGACTCATTAAGTAGATTTTAAATTGGATCTGAAAATGGAAAAGGAAGCAGTATTATCTTCAAAGAATTTGTCTTTTGGTTATCTTTTCCATTGCAGTTTATCTGAAAATATTTGTCTTTTCCTGTGCTCACATAATGCCTTCATGCATTCTTCTCTCCAGCTGTGCTGCTTTCTCACAGATGTCCTTCCCACGTGACTAGCATTGTCCTAAGCCTTTGAAGTTCCGTGATGAACTTGACAGTTTTAGCTCGAGTCAGGTTCTGGCTGGGTATGCAGCAGATGCCTGTAATCCTAGCTAGCCTTTGGGAAGCAGAGGCAGAATGATCATGATTCAAGGTCACCGTCAGCACAGAGCAAGTTCTACTTCAAGACCTGCCTGGTTTACATGAGACCCCCAGATCCCTCAATGATGTAGTTTTGGGGGTTGGTAACGTTGAACATATTATGTAGCTCCCACCCATAACGGTATTTTCTGCATTAAGTAGTTCACATCCTAGCTTTTTGTTGCTGTCAGGCAGAGCTGGGCCTGTTTCTGGCTGACTCTTTTATACTTAATGGCGTTTGCCTCTGCCTTCCTCATTGAGTTTTAGAACAAGATGATGTATATGGAGTGCTCACATGGTGTCTAGCACATGGTGCATGCTGATAGTGCTAAGATGAGGTCCTTGTTTTTGCTGGTACAAGACTGCAGGTGCTAGCCTGTACACGTCATCATCTGCAGTGCAGTTACGCTGTGCTTTTGTAGTAAAAGGATGTTTCTCACAAGTTTGCATGGAAAGCTAGATGCAAGTACTTAATTGAAGTTCATGAAGTTTGTTTCATCTTTAGCATCATCAGTGTTGGAAGAGGACTGCATTCTGGTTTGTTAACCTAATTTCTTTTCTTATTTTATTTATATGAGTACCCTGTAGCTGTCTTCAGGCACACCAGAAGAGGGCATCAGGTCCCATTACAGATGGTTGTGAGCCACCATGTGGTTGCTGGGAGTTGGACTTAGGACCTCTGGGAGAGCAGTCAGTGCTCTTAACCATTGAGCCATCTCTCCAGCCCTGTTAACCTGTTTTTAATGCTTTCATTGTAGCAAGTATTTCTTGATAAAAACATTTTGTTTCAATATCATGGTAAGCTATTTTGAGGAGGAGAGATAGCACTCTAATGTGTAGTTATTTTAAAGGTGGAGGGGAAGCTAGGTCAAGAAACCAAATCCTGGAGGAGCAATTGCAAAATCATTACTTTTTGCTTTCTGTTCTGAAATTCAAAGGTAATTCTTTTTTTTTTTTTAAGATTTTGTTCATTTATTTTATATATATATATGTATATATATATATATATATATATATATATATATATGAGTACACTGTAGCTGTCTGTCATCAGACACACCAGAATAGGGCATCAGATCCCATTACAGATGGTTGTGAGCCACCATGTGGTTGCTGGGAGTTGAACTCAGGACCTCTGGGAGAGCAGTCAGTACTCGTAACCACTGAGCCATCTCTCCAGCCCTCTCAAAGAGAATCCTTAGTAAGAAATATTTTATAAGTGCATTGAAATTTACATTTACTGAGTGATTCTAAAGATATTTTTAATCTTTATAAAAACTGACATACTTTTAGGGTAAAAATATAAATCCTAATTATGGTTTTTTCCTGCAAATGTTTGATATTTGCATAGCTGTGCGTGCACTCATCCGCTGCATTTCTGGTGAGCAGCTTTCCCGTATTCTTTACTATGTGGCTGATTCCCGTCTTGAGGGGCTGAGGGCACCTAGGCTCTGCGCTCAGCCTGGTCATGGTGCTCACACAATAGGAGAGACCTTGCCCTCCTCACTTCAGGCCCTTTCTCTCTGCGTGACTATTTAGTAGACTCTTGTTTCCCGTTTCTGTGAACCCTCTACTTGACTCTGACTTGTCTCAAGTCAACCCTGCCTCCCCAATGTACCTTTCTTTCTTTAAACAGGGTTTCACTTTGTAGCCCAGCCCGGTCTTGGTTTTGTGATTCTCCTGTCTTAGCTTTCGGACACTGGAACTATAATGTGTGCCACCAAGCCTGTGCTGCCTCGCCTGGGACCTGTTTTTCTTAGTGGCCACTGGTGTTCTTCCCATCTTTCCCTGCTCACAAGCCTTTTCCATCTCCCACTGCTTCCCATTTCACTGAAAAGTGACTTTGTCAATAGCTTCTCTCATGTTCTTTGCGTTAAATCTCTTTTCTTCAGTCATCCTTACATCCTTCCCTTTCTGCCCCAGAGACAGATGCCAGTCTGATTTTTCTACTTATTTTATTAATTATTTTATTTATTTACATCCATAGTGTTACCTCCTCCATTCCCCTTTGCAGAGTGTACCCCCATAGCCGCCCTTTGCCTCTGAGAGGGTACTTCCCTACATCCCCCCACCCTGGGCATCAAGTCTCTACAGCGTTAGGCACATCCTCTCCCACTGAGGCTAGACAAGGCAGCCCTGTGCTACATATATGTGCCAGGGCCTTGGTTCAGTCTTTAGGACCTCCCAGGAGTCCAGGTTAGTTGACACTGTTGGTCTTCCTGTGGGGTTGGCATCCCCTTCAGTCCTTCTCCTAACTCTTTCATCAGCGTTCCTGACCTTTCAATGCTTGGTTATGTATTTGCGTCTGTCTCAGTCAGCTGTTGGTAGAGCCTCTAGGACAGCCATGCCAAACTCTCTGCAAGCACAGCATAGCCTCAGTAATAGTGTCAAGGATTGGTGCCCCCAAGTTGGTCTGGTCACTTGTCGGACATTCCTTTAGACTCTGCTCCTTTTTGTCTCTGCATTTCTTTATTATATGTGAGTACACTGTAGCTGTCTTCAGACACACCAGAAGAGGGTGTCAGATCTCATTACAGATGGCTGTGAGCCACCATTTGGTTGCTGGGATTTGACCTCAGGACCTTCAGAAGAGCATTCGGTGCTCTTAACCCCTGAGCCATCTCTCCAGACCTTGTCTCTGCATTTCTTTTAGACAATTTGGGCTCAAAAGTTTTGTAGGTGGGTTAGTGTGCCCATCCCTCCACTGGGGGCCCTGCCTTATTTATTGGAGGTGGTCTCTTCGGGGTTCATGTCCCCACTGTTGGGGCATTCCACATTGAGTCCTGGGAGCCTCCCCCATCCCAGCTCTCTGGGACTGTCTAGAGGTTCCCCCTAACCTTTTCCTACCAGCAGCTGCACATTTCCATTCAATCTCCTGCTCTCTGGCCTCAGTGCTATCTCTCCTCTAATACCTGGCCCTGGCCCCCCTTCTCCCCCCTTCCCTCTCCCACCCAAGTGCCTCCCTCCCTCTGCCTCCCATGATTATTTTGTGCCCCCACTAAGTGGGATTTAAGCACCCTCACTTGGACCTCCCTTCTTGTTTAACTTCTTAGGTTCTGCGGGCTGTATCATGAGAATACCCACTTAGCAATGAATACATACCAGGCCTGTCCTTTTGGGTCTCGGTTACCTTACTCAGTTTCTAGTTCCATCCATTTGCCTGCAGAATTCATGATGTCTTTGTTTTTAATAGCCAAATGGTGCTGCAGCTTCAGTGGTGAATGCCTAAATGGTCATCTAGAGAACTTTACTCATGCTCTTGGTACGGCTGGGGTGGCAGGGTGCACTGGCCAGGCTCGTTGAATGGGGTATGTTAGCATGGTTGCTACTTGTTGCCTAGTCTTGCCCAGAGCCGCAGTGTGGCGGAGCTCCTTGCTGGTGATTAAGTGCTCCTCAAGTTGGTGTCCTGGTCATTAAGGAGGAAGCTGTATGGCCTTTGTGACCTAACCTGGTTAGACAGCCAAAATTGACTTGTGACGCACATCTGACAGAGGGATCGCACCTTCACATCGTCCAGACCTGTCGTCTGAGCTCTCCTGCTCCATTCTCACCTGACACTCGTCAGCTGTTGGCCTTTTTAACGGGAGAAAATAGCTCATGTCTCTGTTATGTATGAATCTAGGTAAAACTTTATAATTTTGGCAGTTGCAGAGGTACACACTTATAACTTACACACTTTAGAGGGTAGAGGCAGGGGGATTAGGAATTGAAGGTTATCCTCATCTACATACCAGGTTTGAGTCCAGCTTGGGTCACATGAAAGTATGTCTCAAAAAACAAAACAAAACAAAACAAAACAAAACAAAACAAAACAAAATGGAGAAACAACAACAACAACAACAACAACAACAACACTACCACAAACCCAAACCCAACCTCTGTCTTTTTCTTTGGTCACTCTAAGCTCCCTCCCGTTGAATAGTGTTTTCTCACACTGTTTGTAGAAATGTTCTTATTGCGTCCAGGCTTCTGCCCAAGTTGTGTAGCTCGGATCCTAGGGCTGCCTCTACCCAGCCCTCCACGCTGACCCGCTGTACTCCTCTGTACTGAGTGGGTGTCTTCCTTGCCTTCTGTGTCAGCTCCTGTTATCGCTCAGCTCCTTGGTTGATGTCACTTCCTCTGTGAAGCCTTCTTCGTGGATTCAGATCACACATTTCCTCTTTGTCCCTTCCTATGCTCATCTGCCATGATGGCCCTGGTGTCAGGGCTGCATCGTAAACGAGTTGGCACTGCTGCCTGGCCCATTGCTACGTCCCTGGTGAATGCTTGCTAACAGACTGAAAGTAGATTAGGTGTGGTGGAAATTTCCAAAGTTTTGAATGAATTCTACTGCTTTCTCAGATGCCCACAAATTGCCAATGATCATTTTTGCCTTAGAAGAATTACATTTAGAGAACCATTTGTGCTTCAGCACTTTTAATTTTCAGTTAAAACATATGCAGCGCATTCTCAAAGCTTGTGTATGAAAATGTTATATGCTAGAAAATACAGTGGAGTGCCTAAGAACAGAAAACAAACTTCGATAAGATTAAAGGCTGGGAAATTAAATCTAAGTTCATTTGGTACTGTTTTAGGTTGTGGCATTTTAAAGCTTTAATTTTGGCCGTGGACTATTTCACATGCTAGATTGTGTTCCAGCATGTTTCCTTCTGGTCAGGACATGTGTTCATCCCCTTTTGGCAGACACAGTGTGTGAAAGGGCTGGGGTCAGCACTGCTGTACAGAAGTGGGTCAGAGCACTCAGATGAAGGGAAGCAGTTTAAAGCCTTTGTTTATTGTTGGCATGATCAGATAAGAACCAGGAGCTCGGGCCTCACACCAGGTCTTGCTTCCTCTTCCATCTCTCTCAGGCTTTGCCAAATTAACCACATCAACCAATTTTACAAAGAAGGAGAAGTGGATTGCTGCTTTTAATAGTTCTTTTTAAAGAAGCTTCTTGAGAAAGTTTTTCTCTTGTTGCCCTCCCTTAAGCTTCCTTTGTAGTTTTGTAAAGCCAGTTAGGGAGCTGGAGGCTGGTCTGTGACATCCAGTAGTAAAGCCCAGCCCCTTTCCAGTCCTCTGGGCTATCCCGTGGAACCTTGGGGCAGACAAGAAGCCAGGGACTGCTAACAGCTAACAGTGCAGCAGCCGCAAGCCGGCTTGCTGCCTCTGGCTCCTGAGCAGCCTCTTTGGATTACGGGAGGAAGTCCTGAGGTAGTCTCAGAAGGTTGCTTGGGCCCCTCCATGGGAACAGGTTGCTCTCTGTTTTGATTTTTCCTGTCAGCCAAACAGAAAGCATAAGACTTCTCCAAGCCCTGGAACAGCTTTGGCCTCAAACTTGTACTGGAATATTATCTGCAGCGTGATTTTTTTTTTTTTTTGCTAGTTACCATGGAAACTGATCGAAGTGCTAGTCTTGTCCTGTGGGTTCTTTGGGGTGGCTTAAATAAAAAAAAAATGACTGTGTCTAATCCTGTTCTTCAAGTGTGCATTTTCTTTAAAAAATGATGAAAAGACAGCATAGTTAATTGAGAATAAGCTCTCTGCATCATGCTTCAAACAGGCTATTTCACATTCCGTGCAGCTCAAGAATATCTGGGTCAAGACATAGGAGTGAAAATTTTTGTTATATATGAGCATAATGCCTTTAATTTGTGATTTTTATCTGTTGTGCTCTATGCTTGTATATGCAGAAGAATAACATGTTTAATTTCACTTACCTGCCTAGTGATAGAGGACTTGTCATAGAAATTAAGGCATGGCTGTTATTTTATCAAATCACTGTCAAAAAAAGGTGGTTTAAATGATCATGTTAGAGATAATAAGGTAAAAAGCATCTAAGCAATTAAATTGTTTAAATATTAAGATCTCATAGATGTCTAGTAATACATCTTTTGAAAAGACCTATTTGTAGCTAAAGTAGGAGAGGCTATCTGGTGGTTATCTTTGGAACTCTGAACTTTGACCTTTCCTCTCTTTTCCTAAGTGAGGAACTGGTGAGCAGAGGAGGAGTCTGAGCAGAAGCAGTCTGGGAGATACTGGTGCTGGTAGGAGGAAGCGTTTCACTTAGGCAGTTTCAATTGTTGATGGGCGTTGTGATTATAGAAGAGGTGTCTGAGTCCAAAGCGATTGCATTATGAAAGTTCTGCTTAGTGAGCATTATTGAAACTTGGATGACTGAGGTTTCATCTTGCTTTTGTAAATAACATGTTTTCTCATTCATGTTCGGAAAAAGTCCATGTCTTGACATGAAAAATCAAGGAAATCAAATGTAGTACATGCATGTACAGATGAAGGTAACTGGGTTCATCCATTCATTCCTCGTTCAACAAGGCCATCCCCGGCTACATATGCTGCTGGAACCATGGGTCCCTCCATGTGTACTCTTTGGTTGGTGGTTTAAGTCCCTGGGAGATCTGGGGGGTCTGGTTGGTTGATATTGTTCTTCCTGTAGGGCTGCAAACCCCTTTAGTTCCTTCAGTCCTCTCCCTAACTCCTCCATTGGGGACCTTGTGCTCCGTCCAATGGTTGGCTGAGAGCACCCGCCTCTGTACTTGTCAGGGTCTGGCAGAGCCTCTCAGGAGACAGCCATATCAGGCTCCTGTCAGCATGCACTTGTGGCATCCTCAATAGCGTCTGGGTTTGGTGACTGTGTATGGGTGGGATGAATCCCCAGGTGGGGCAGTCTCTGGATGGCCTTTCCTTCAGTCTCTGCTCCACACTTTGTCTCTATCTCCTCCCTTGAGTATTTTGTTCCTTCTTCTAAGAAGGATTGAAGCATTCACAGTTTGGTCTTCCTTCTTCTTGAGCTTCATGTAGTCTGTAAATTGTATCTTGGATATTCCAAACTTTTGGGACTAATATCCACATATCAGTGAATGCATACCATGTGTGTTCTTTTGTGATTGGGTTACCTCACTCAGAATGATACTTTCTAGCTCCATCCATTTGCCTAAGAATTTCATGAATTCATTGTTTTTAATAGCTGAATAGTACGCCATTGTGTAAATGTACCACATTTTCTGTATCCATTCCTCTGTTGAAGGACATTCCTCTGTTGAAGCTGGATTCTTTCCAGTTTTTGGCTATTATAAATAAGGCTGCTATGAACATAGTGGAGCATATGTCCTTATTACATGTTGGAGCATCTTCTGTGTATATGCACAGGAGTGGTATAGCTGGGTCCTCAGATAATAATACTATGTCCAATTTTCTGAAGAACTGCCAGACTGATTTCCAGAGTGGTTTTACCAACTTGCAATCCCACCAACAGTGGAGAGGAATATTCCTCTTTCTCCACATCCTCGCCAGTACCTGCTGTCTCCTCAGTTTTTGATCTTAGCTATTCTAACTGTTGTGAGGTGGAATCTCAGGGTTGTTTTCATTTGCATTTCCCTGATGACTAAGGATGTTGAACATTTCTTTAGGTGCTTCTCGGTCATTTGATATTCCTCAATTGGGAATTTTTCATTTAGTTCTGTACCCCATTTTTTAATAGGGTTATTTAGTTGTCTGGAGTCTTTTAGTAGCAATGAGAATCATGAGACTGTAAAGCAGTGTAAGAACCACAAGCACTGAGAGACACTCTTCTCAGTGGTTTTTTTTCAGGTGGGACCCCTAAAGACAGAATTTGAGCAGTGAAATGACTGAATTGAGATATGGAGCTACAAGAAGAGCAAACATCCTTTATCTTGGAATATTTGAGGAATAGCAGGAATGTCATGTGACTAGAATGAACCCCAGGGAAGGTAGATAGGTGCATGTTTTACAAAGCAATGTAATCCATAGTGGAAATTCTAAATTTTGCTCTCTCCATGAGTATGATATAGTGGTATTTACCCAGAGTTTTGTCATGATTTATTCTTGCTTTAAAGACTCCAACTATAATGTATAGAATAGACTTAAGGAAACCAGGAAGCCTAGCTAGTGCTGATGCAGGAATCTGGGCTGAAGATAGTACGAAGCTTGGACTGTGATATGGGGGAGTTGATAGTTTCTACAAATGCCGTGAAGGTAGAACTTCCTGCTAGTAGGTTGAGGATGGTGAAGGAAAAGGTAGCATGGGTATCTGATAACATCTCTTTTCTTTAGTATAGTAACATATAGATGACAGAAATTTACCTTTTTAAGTGTATAGTTCATTGGCATCAGCTACCTTTACATTGTTATATAATCATCACCCATATCTTTTCCCCCAGACTTTAGCATATTCCCAAAGTGAAACTCAGTATTCATAAACAATAACCCTCTCAGCTCCTGGCAATGGCCTATGTCCTTTCTTTCTCTGTGAATTTGATGAGTCTATATACCTCACCTCATACAAATGGAATCATAGAATTGCCTTTTTTAATTTATTTTTTATCTTTTTAATTTTCTTTTTTTATTTTTATTTATTTATTTATTTATTTATTTTAATTTTTATTTTCTTTTTTTTTTTTTATCATTTTTTTTTTATTTTCTATATTCTTTGTTTACATTCCAAAGGCTTTCCCCTTTCCCAGGTACCCCCCACCATATGTCCCATAATTCCTCTCCCCCCCATGCTATTCCCCACTCTTTCCCCCCCCCCCCACGATTTCTCTGTTCTGGGTCTACAATACTGGATCCAATCTTTACAGGCCCAGGGTTCTCTCCTTTTTTTCTTCTTGAGAGTCATTTGACTTGCTAATTGTGCCTTGAGTAATTAGGGCTTCTGGGCTCATTAATATCCACTTATCAGTGATTGCATTTCGTGTGTATTCTTTTGTGATTGGGTTAGCTCACTTAGGATGATAGTTTCCAGATCTAACCATTTACCTACAAATTGCATGAATTCATTATTTTTAATTGCTGAGTAGTACTCCATTGTATAAATATACCACATTTTCTGTATCCATTCCTCCTTTGAGGGATATCTGGGCTCCTTCCAATTTCTGGCTATTATAAACAAGGCTGCTATAAACATAGTGGAGCATGTGTCTTTGTTGTATGCAGGGGAATCCTCTGGGTATATGCCCAGGAGTGGTATGCCAGGGTCCTCTGGGAGTGGCATGCCCAATTTTCTGAGGAACCGCCACACTGATTTCCAGAGTGGTTTTACCATTTTGCAATCCCACCAACAGTGGAGGAGTGTTCCTCTTTCTCCACATCCTCGCCAGCACTTGTTGTCTCTCGAGTTTTTAATCTTAGCCATTCTGACTGGAGTGAGGTGGAATCTCAGGGTTGTTTTGATTTGCATTTCCCTGATGACTAATGATGTTGAACATCTCTTAAGGTGTTTCTCGGCCATCCGAATTTCTTCTGGTGAAAATTCTTTGTTTAGCTCTGTGCCCCATTTTTTGATAGGGTTATTTGGTTCTTTGGGGTCTAACTTCTTGAGTTCTTTGTATATATTGGATATTAGCCCTCTGTCGGATGTGGGGTTGGTGAAGATCATTTCCCACGTTGTTGGTTGCCGTTTTGTCTTTCTGACAGTGTCCTTTGCCTTACAGAAACTTTGTAATTTTATGAGGTCCCATTTGTCCATTCTTGATCTTAGAGCATAAGCTATTGGTGTTCTGTTCAGGAACTTTACCCCTGTGCCCATGTCCTCCAGGGTCTTCCCAAGTTTCTTTTCTAATAGTTTCAGTGTGTCTGGTTTTATGTGGAGGTCCTTGATCCATTTGGAGTTGATCTTAGTACAAGGAGATAAGAGTGGGTCAATTCGCATTCTTCTGCATGTTGACCTCCAGTTGAACCAGCACCATTTGTTGAAAAGGCTATCTTTTTTCCACCGGATGGTTGTGGCTCCTTTATCAAAGATCAAGTGACCATAAGTCTGTGGGTTAATTTCTGGGTCTTCAATCCTATTCCATTGATCTACCTGCCTGTTGCTGTACCAATACCATGCAGTTTTTAACACAATTGCTCTGTAGTACTGCTTGAGGTCAGGGATATTAATTCCCCCAGAAGTCCTTTTATTGTTGAGAATAGTTTTAGCTATCCTAGGTTTTTTGTTGCTCCAGATGAATTTGAGAATTGCTCTTTCTAGATCTATGAAGAATTGATTTGGGATTTTGATGGGGATTGCATTGAATCTGTAGATTGCTTTTGGCAAGATGGCCATTTTTACTATATTGATCCTGCCAATCCAGGAGCAAGAAATATTTTTCCATCTCCTGAGGTCTTCTTCGATTTCTTTCTTCAGGGACTTGAAGTTCCTGTCATACAGATCTTTCACTTGTTTGGTTAGAGTTACGCCAAGGTACTTTATGTTGTTTGTGGCTATTGTGAAGGGTGTTATTTCCCTAACTTCTTTCTCAGCCTGCTTGTCCTTTGAGTACAAGAAGGCTACTGATTTGCTTGAGTTAATTTTATAACCAGCCACGTTGCTGAAGTTGTTTATCAGCTGTAGAAGTTCTCTGGTGGAGTTTTTTGGATCGCTTAAGTAGACTATCATATCATCTGCAAATAATGATACTTTGACTTCTTCCTTTCCAATTTGTATCCCTTTGACTTCCTTATGTTGTCTGATTGCTCTCGCTAGAACTTCAAGTACTATATTGAAAAGATATGGAGAGAGAGGACAGCCTTGTCTAGTCCCTGATTTTAGTGGGATTGCTTCAAGTTTCTCTCCATTTATTTTGATGTTGGCTACTGGTTTGCTGTAGATTGCTTTTACTATGTTTAGGTATGGGCCTTGAATTCCTGCTCTTTCCAAGACTTTTAGCATGAAAGGATGCTGAATTTTGTCAAATGCTTTTTCAGCATCTAATGAGATGACCATGTGGTTTTTTTCTTTTAGTTTGTTTATGTAGTGGATTACATTGATGGATTTCCGTATATTGAACCATCCCTGCATTCCTGGAATGAAGCCTACTTGATCATGGTGAATAATCGTTTTGATATGCTCTTGGATTCGGTTGGCAAGAATTTTATTTAGTATTTTTGCATCTATATTCATAAGAGAAATTGGCCTGTAGTTCTCTTTCTTTGTTGGATCTTTTTGTGGTTTAGGTATCAGCGTAATTGTGGTTTCGAAGAATGAGTTGGGCAGTGTCCCTTCTGTCTCTATTTTGTGGAATAGTTTGAAGAGTATTGGTGTTAAGTCTTCTTTGAAGGTCTGGTAGAATTCTGCACTAAAACCATCTGGTCCCGTACTTTTTTTGGTTGGGAGGCTTTCTATAACCCCTTCTATTTCTTTAAGGGTTATGGGACTGTTTAGCTGGTCTACTTGATGCTGATTTAATTTTGGTATTTGGTATCTGTCTAGGAAATTGTCCATTTCCTCCAGATTCTCCAGTTGTTTTGAGTATAGGCCTTTGTAGTAGGATCTGATGATCTTTTGAATTTCCTCTGTTTCTGTTGTTATATCCCCCTTTTCATTTTTAATTTTGTTAATTTGGATACTATCTCTGTGCCCTTTGGTTAGTCTAGCTAAGGGTTTATCTATCTTGTTGATTTTCTCGAAGAACCAGCTCTTGGTTTTGTTGATTCTTTGTATGGTTCTCTTTGTTTCTGCTTGATTGATTTCAGCCCTTAGTTTGATGATTTCCTCTCTTCTACTCCTCCTGGGTGAGTTAGCTTCTTTTTGTTCCAGCGCCTTCAGGTGTGCTGTTAAGTTGCTAGTGTATGCTCTTTCCAGTTTCTTTTTGGAGGCACTCAGGGCTATGAGTTTTCCTCTTAGCACTGCTTTCATTGTATCCCAGAGATTTGGGTAGGTCGTACCTTCATTTTCATTGAAGTCTAAAAAGTCTTTGATTTCTTTCTTTATTTCTTCCTTGACCAGGGTGTCATTGAGTAGAGTATTGTTCAGTTTCCATGTGTATGTGGGCTTTCTGTAGTTCTTCTTGCTATTGAAGACCACTTTTACTCCATAGTGATCCGATAGGAGACATGGGATTAGTTCGGTCTTCTTGTATTTGTTGAGGTCTGTCTTGTGACCAATTATATGATCAATTTTTGAGAAGGTACCGTGCGGTGCTGAGAAAAAGGTATACTCTTTTGTTTTAGGATGGAATGTTCTATATATATCTGTTAAATCCAATTGTTCCATAGCTTCAATTAGTTTCACTGTGTCCCTGTTTAGTTTCTGCTTTCCTGATCGGTCCATTGAGGAGAGTGGAGTGTTGAAGTCACCTACAATCATTGTGTTAGGTGCGATGTGTGCTTTAAGCTTTAGTAAAGTTTCTTTTACGAATGAGGGTGCCCTTGCATTTGGTGCATAGATGTTCAGTATTGAGAATTCTTCTTGGTGGATTTTCCCTTTGACAAGCAGGAAGTGACCTTCTGTGTCTCTTTTGATGACTTTAGGTTGAAAGTCGATTTTATCTGATATTAGAATGGCTACTCCAGCTTGTTTCCTGGGACCATTTGCTTGTAGAACTGTCTTCCAGCCTTTTACTCTAAGGTGGTGTTTGTCTTTGACACTGAGATGTGTTTCCTGTATGCAGCAAAATGTAGGGTCCTGTTTCCGTATCCAGTCTGTTAGTCTGTGTCTTTTGATTGGGGAATTGAGTCCATTGATATTAAGAGATATTAAGGAATAGTAATTATTACTTCCTGACATTTTGGGAATTGTTATTATTATTTGTATTTGAGTGGTTCTCTTCTTTTGGGTTGGATGAGATGGGGTTTCTATCTTGTTTCTTCTGGGGTGTTGTTTCCCCCCTTGTGTTGGTATTTTTCCCCTATTATCCTTTGTAGGGCTGGGTTTGTAGATAAGTATCTTGCAAATTTGGTTTTGTCGTGGAATATCTTGGTTTCCCCATCTATGGCAATTGAGAGTTTCGCTGGGTATAGTAGTCTTGGCTGAAGTTTGTGTTCTCTTAGGGTCTGCATAAGGTCTGCCCAGGATCTTCTAGCTTTCATGGTCTCAGGTGAGAAGTCTGGTGTAATTCTGATAGGTCTTCCTTTGTATGTTACTTGTCCTTTTTCTCTTACTGCTTTTAATATTCTTTCTTTGTTTAGTACATTTGGGGTTTTGACTATTATGTGACGGGAAGTATTTCTGTTCTGGTCCAGTCTATTTGGGGTTCTATAGGCTTCTTGTATATTCATGGGCATCTCTCTCTTTAGGTTGGGGAAATTTTCTTCCATAATTTTGTAGAAGATATTTGCTGGCCCTTTAAGTTGTAGATCTTCATTCTCATCTATCCCTATAATCCTTAGGTTTGGTCTTCTCATTGTGTCCTGGATTTCCTGAATGTTTTGGGTTACCAGCTTTTTGCATTTTGCATTTTCTTTAATTGTTGAATCCATGGTTCCTATGGTATCTTCAGCATCTGAGATTCTGTCTTCTATCTCTTGTATTCTATTGTTGATATTTGCATCTATGACTCCTGATTTCTTCCCAAGGTTTTCTATCTCCAACATTGTCTCCCTTTGCGATTGCTTAGTTGTTTCTACTTCTGTTTTTAGATTTTGTATGGTTTTGCTCAGATCTTTCAGTTGCTTGTTTGTGTTTTCCTGTAATTCTTTAAGGGATTTTTGTGTTTCCTCCTTTATGACTTCTACTCGTTGACCCATGTTCTCTTGTATTTCTTTGGGTGATTTTTGTTTCTCCCCCGTATTGGGATTCACTTTTTGCTCTATATTCTCCTGGATTTCTTTAAGTGATTTTTGTGTCTGCCTTGTATGGGCTTCTAGTTTTTGATCTATTTTCTCCTCTATTACTTTAAGAAATTTATCTAAGTGATCCTCAATCTGCATCTTTACCAGTGATTTTAGATCTGAGTCTTGTTTTTCTGGTGTGTTGAGATATCTGGGATTTAATTGTGTTTGTCTTGCAATGGCTTCTAGCTTTTGATCTATTTTCTCATGTATTACTTTAAGAGATTTATCTAAGTGTTCCTCTATCAGCATCCTGACCAGTGATTTTAGATCTGAGTCTTGTTTTTCTGGTGTTTCGGGGTATCCAATATTTATTGCTGTTGGGGAACTGGGTTCGGATGCCGCCATATTGCCTTGATTTTTGTTAGTAGCGATCTTACGTTTGCCTTTTGCCATCTGGTTAACTCTGGTGTTAGTTGGTCCTGTAGATACTAGCTGGTGCTTGACCCTCCTGTGGGGTTGTAAGGCTATTTCCCAGTGACTGGGATACCTGAATCACTGTCCTGCGGGGGTCTTGCTCACAGATTGCTGACGGGTGGCCTGAGTCCCCCGAGGTCTTAACCTCAGGATATCCCAGGTATTTGGTTCTGCCTGTTGGGCGGCTGCTCTGCACTGCTCCTGCTCAGGGTTCGCTGTCTGATATCCTGTTTCCCCAGGGGTCTTAAAGATGGGATATCTCAGTTATCTGGTTCCGCCTGCTGGTCCCAAGCTGCTGGGAAGCTGGCTGGGTCCGGTTTCCAGCTTCCCTGCCACTGGCTGGATGGGAGGCTGGTTCGGCCTCCGGCTGGGTCTGGGTACCTGGCACACTGGCTGACTCTGGCTTCCTCACCACCAGCTGGACGGGAAGCTGCAGGCAATATGGCAGCTGCCTGCAGGGAGCTCGGGGTCTGCCCCGCGCGCGAGTGCAGAGTGCACCCGCTATTTTGTGCCCAATTCCCACTCCAGGCCTGAGTCCCCGAATGTCTTAAGCTCGGGCTGTCTCGGGTACCTGGTTCTGCCGCCGCCGCCGGATGGTTCTGAGCACCTGGCACGCTGGGTGACCCTCCGGCTTCCCCACCGCCAGCTGGGCGGGAAGCTGCAGGCAATATGGCAGCTGCCTGCAGGGAGCTCGGGGTCTGCCCCGCGCGCGAGTGCAGAGTGCACCCGCTATTCTGTGCCCAACTCCCACTCCAGGCCTGAGTCCCCGAAGGTCTTAAGCTTGGGCTGTCTCGGGTACCTGGTTCTGCCGCCGCCGCCGGATGGTTCTGAGCACCTGGCACGCTGGGTGACCCTCCGGCTTCCCCACCGCCAGCTCTAATTTTTATTTTCTATATTCTATGTTTACATTCCAAAGGCTTTCCCCTTTCCCAGTTCCCCCCCCCATGTCCCATAATTCCTCTCCCCCGCAACGTATCTTTTTAATTTTCTATATTCTTTGTTTACATTCCAAGTGATTTCCCCTTTCCCGGTTCTCCCCTCCCCCTAAGTCCCATTAGAATTGCCTTTAGTGTCTGGTTTATTTCTCTCAGCAGTATGGTTTCATTTATGTTGAATTTAATTTGTTTGTAGAATTGTTGTTTTACTTTTAGCAACTGTGTGAATGCTAGTGGTCTTCCTGAGATGGAGACAACTTATGAAGGAGAGATTGATAATTAAGGCCACTTCTCTTTTACATAATTAAGTTTCAAACACTCAAAAGACATTTGCAAGAACTGAGGAAGTCCAGAGCTCAGAGGGAAAGTCGGGGCTATGGATTTAAAGTTGCACGTCCTCAGAGTACAGTCAGCATGTGAGACTGCTTAGAAGGAAAAATAGTGTTGAGGAAATGATCTTTTAGCAGTTTGTGTATTTTGAGGATGTGGAGGACCATGTCTAAGATTCAACCAAGTTGTTAATGATGTAAAAAACAACAACAACAACAACAACAACAACAACATTGGTTTTAAAATATTCTAATGGATTTTAAGCAGTTGTTTTTCTTCTTATTTTTTAATTCCCTTTCTTCCTTTGGCTTAAAATAGTGGCAAGCTTTTTTCTTTTCCATCTTCTTTGAGGAATTAAAGTGTCAGGATGAATTGAGTGTTGACTGGAGGGATTACTCCCCAGTGGTACCCAGACTAGAAATACTACCTTGGTGGAGACAATTAGACAATTAATAGACACCAGTGCTAATAGGATAGAAGAGCCTTGTTTAGGAACAGAGTATTCTAGTGAGCAGACCAGCTGTACATGACTAAGGGTGGCTTCTAACCAGGGCAAGGCGTTTGGGGAGAAGTTGTGGGCTTGCTCTTTTCTTTGTCAGCAGAGGCTTTTAAGCTAGATTCCTTGTCTCTTTCTTTTCCTGAGGACTAAGTTCCATAAGAAAGACCACGCCACCTTAGTGGGATGGGTGGGGTGGAGAGTGTGTGCAGTGTTAGGAAGGACTCCCAGAAACACTGCTTCATAGTTTAGTGACCAAGGACTTGGCATTATTTATTTTTATCCTTTTAATAAAAACCAGCTTGCTCAGCTCCCAGTTTTGTCTTTACAATCTTTATTCCACAGGGCTTGTGAATTCAGTTATTTAAAAAATTGTCCCATTTTTGTATGTTTTGAGTATCAGATCATTTCAAAAATAGTGTGGTAGGAGAAATTGTTCCCTCTATTATAAAACAAATGCAAAAGAAATATGGTTTTATTTTGCTAAGAAAATATTATGATCAAAGAAAGGAAAATTTGAAAATCTTAGTCTACTAAGTACCAGTTTTCAAGGAGGAAATGAAGTCAGGAAAGAATAGCCCTGTTTGGAAGCAAGTCCTATAAATGGATCCCGAGTAGCTAACATCTGCTTGTCAAGACTGCAAGGCTGCTGCTCGTCCTTGAGCTAGGGCCCTGACATTTTCACACGCACTATGAAATGACTGGGCTAATATAGACGATGTTTTATTTTTATACATGATTAGACAGCGAGGATGGAAGCCAGCTGCTAAGTGTGTGTCTCGTGAGTCACTGCAGGAAATATGACAGAAGCTGTAGTACATCATAGGTGGCAGGCAGGGACGGCTCGATGACCCTCTTGTGTCTTATGGTTAACTGTTGCTCTTGGCTCTGGTAGAATTGGGACGTTAGCAGATCCTGTCACACAGCCTGTGGCTCTATGAGTTACTTTGTAAAACTGAACTAACAAGGCATTCTTTTAACTGTGTTAGTGATTCACTGATAAATGCTAGGCCCTGTGGTGCGAATTATGCCTGGAGTGGTGGAAAAGGGCCATCTGAGTTGTGTTACAGAAGAGATGTCCTGATGTTAGGGAAGCAAACCAGAGAAGCTGATCCTAACCTGAGGGTTCCGAGAAGTGTGGGGAGTAAAGCCATTCCATTGCCTTCCATAACCTCCAGTACGTTCTCTCTCATGATTCCACTGTGCTTTTTCAGAGATATAGTTACTGTCACTGTTACTCCTTATTTATATGTTACTCATCTCCTTCCATGTTTCTCACCAGTTTGAGTGAAAACTTTAAGGAGCTAGAATTTTGGAATTGGCATTTAGAATTTTTGTTTTCACAGATATGACTTTTTCTGGTATGGGGAGTGGGGTTTTGTTGGTCTTGTTTTGAGACAGGGTCTTACGAAGTAGCTCAGGTTGGCCTTGAACTTGCTATGTTGCCTCAGGAAGGTTTTGAGCGTCTAGTTCTCTTAAGAGTCTCTGCCTCCTCTATGCTTTGATTATAAACATCACATTTGTCTATTTTAATTTTTACTCTGTGTATGTGGGTGTTTTGCTTGTATATAACAGATGTCTGGAAGTCACAGCATTGCTATTTTATTATTGTGTTTTAGGTACTTATTTGTATTCTTTTTTTTTTTATTGGATATATTCTTTATTTACATTTCATTTCCCTTTTCCTGGTTCCCCGTCCCCCAAAGGTCCCATATGCCCTTTTCCCTACCCCTGTTCCCCTATCCACCCCTTCCCTCTTCCCTGTTCAGGTATTCCCCTACACTGATGCATTGACCTTTCCAGATCCGGGTCCATTCCTTCCTTCTTGTTGGACATCATTTGGTATGTGGATTGTGTCTTTGGTGTTCCAAGATTCTAGGCTAATATCAACTTATCTGTGAGTGCATACCATGGGTATTCTTTTGAGAATGGGTTACCTCACTTAGTATGATGTTCTCCAGCTCTATCCATTTGTCTAAGAATTTCATGAATTCATTGCTTCTAATGGCTGAATAGTACTCCATTGTGTATATATACACCATATTTTTTGTATCCATTCCTCCATTGAGGGACATCTGGGTTCTTTCCAGCTTCTGGCTATTATAAATAAGGCTGCTATGAACATAGTGGAGCAGAGAAAAAGGAAGGGTATGGATTTGAATGGGTAGGGAAGTAGGGAGATTATGGGAGGAGTTGGGGAGGGGAACCATGTTAGAATACATTGCATGAAAAAAGTATGTTCTTAATAATAAAAACCGAGCTCAAGTGTATCAGGGTTCTGGGGTAGTTTCCTACATTTTTTGTAGGGTGGATGTTGTAGTCAGTTGCAAAGGAGAAGAGAAAGGGTATGTTCCCTTGTGGTTGGTTTTGTTGTTATGGAGGGAAAATTTCATTTAGTCTTTTCTAGCTTCACTGACCATGACTGATTTTTTGAACCATCTTTTAGCTGCAAGAGAGGCTAGGCAAGTATAGAATCCAGTGTTTTCAAAGACGTAAACTCTTATATGAAAAGGAGTGGGTGGGAGTAGGGGCTCCTACGGTTTGAATGAGAATGGCCCACGGGGTAATACACTTGCATGCTTGATCTCCAGTTGGGCAGGGTTAGGATGTTGGAGTGGTGTGTTACTGGGAGGGCTTTGAGGTTTTAAACGCCATTCTTAGCTTGCTCCTGCTCTTCCAACCTCACCCCCACTCATGTGTGAGAACCAGTAAGTAAGTTCCTAGCTGTTGCTCCGGCACCATGCCTGCAGACCTGTTGCTATGCTCCTCACCATGATTGTCATGGACTATAGCCCTCTGGAATCATGAGTCCCAAGTTAAATGCTTCCTTATAGGTTGCCTTGGTCATGATATTTTATCAAGGCAATGGAGAGGTAACCAAGACAGGAACTTAGGATCTAAAGGTAACCACAGATGATCAATGTTAGAAGCAAAATGGCCCAAGAGATCTCTTTAAGACAGAGAGAAGAAAGGAAAGGGGTATTGAAGATGATTTTGGGTTTTAGAGATGAATGAAAAGATCATAATGCCACTTACCAAAATGAGTTTCCAGGGTGAGGTTGGACTGGATTCTTCCTCTCTTACTTGAACTACTCACTCACTTGAATCTAAATCTTGATGCTTAGGACCGTAGCATCGCACTTTCCAACCACCAAATCTAATAGAAAATGGAGGAGGCAGATGGAGGTATTTTTGTGGGTTAATAGTACTCTTATGACCAGCACTTGCTTGCTGTGAGCTTGTTGAATTAACCGAAATCTCTGGGAATTGGTATTTTTAGGTCTGGGACTTGGTGGTCAGCCTTGTTAACAAGCTCCCAGGGGTTCTGCTACAGCATCTCTGGGGGCTCCTCAGAGCCCAGGCTCTGGAGGCCAGTTCTTCCTGTCAACTGCGTGAACCTGGGCAGGGACTTGACTTCTCAGAACTCAGCTTGCTCATCGCAGAAATGAGCAGAATAATAATCACAACAGAATAATAGCTACCCTACTGAGTTATAAGAAATACAGAGATACTATATATTTGATACTACTGTATAATGTCTAGAGCTAGTAGTGTGGTTCAATAAATGTGTATTAGCTTCTAAATATCTTGCATTTAATTTAACAAAGAAATACGGTATTCGGTACAATTACAAGAAAATAAATAGTGGCATATTGTAAATGCTTCATGGTTTAGTATCTCTTCTTATCAATAGCTAATTTCCTATTGGTTTAGCCAAGCATCCCCGGCTTCAGATTAAGGTTTGTTTTTGTTTTTCATTAACTGCATTTTTGATTGTATCTGTTCCATGTAATCTATATAAGTATGTACTTTAAAACTGGCAAATAAAACTCTCTAAACCCAGTTCTATAAAATGTTACTTATTACTTAACAGAGACTATTTTTTTCACAGCAGTTTCAAAGCTTTAAGGTAGGCATTTTTTTTTTTTTTGCTCTTAAAATGGACAGTATCAATTCAGATAAAAGTAGCATGTGCACTTAAAGGGTCATTTTGCTGTTTTCAAGGTCTTTGTTACATATTTTCCAAGTTAGTAACTGGGATGCTGTTTTGTATGGTAGTTTTGTGTGGTAAATACCCACTTGCTGACAGTGAATGCTTATATCCCCCAATGCATAAAGATGTCTTGGTTGAAGGGAGAAATACAGTAGCACCAAGTCTGTACTTTTTGCCAGGACTTTGACTTAATTTTTCTCGGGAGAGAAGTAGCATGTTGGAGTGGCTATGTGCAGACTCTAAAAGTATGCTGCTGGGTTCTCACTGCATCCTCTGGCTGCTGCCTGACCGGGAATTACTAGCCAGTATGTGGCTTGGTTTCTTCAGACTTATTGTAACCCACTTCCTAGAGTTGTTATTAGAACTAAATACACTGACACGCAAGCTAGTGCTACTGCCATTGCTTTTGGTTGCCCACCAGAACTTGATGGTAGAACTCTGTTGTTGAAGACATATAGACATCATAGACTCGAGGCCCATTTCACAGGAAGAAGCACATAGTCTGTACTTTAATTCTGGCCAAGAACTCATGGTTGGGAATCTCATAGGTTTCAGGGGTGAGCACACTATTGTCATTCTGATAAACGGGCATTGTGTCAGACTGCCCTCTCATAGCTCTGTGCCCACAGGTTAGTGCAGCCCTCAGACCGCATCAGAGGTTGGTTGGTTGGTTGGTTGGTTGGTTTTTGTTTTGCAGTGGATGGTGGTTAAGACATTAACTGAACAGAGTGCCTGTGGAGTGCTTAGCCAAAGATGGCACTTGTATATCTATCTTCCCCACTCCAGTCTTAGAAGCCATGATGGAAGAGGGTGTGTGGAAAGATTTTAAGAACAGGAGGTCAGGGAGGACTAGAGGAAAACAGACTTTCAGACAAGACAGGCATGCTGCACTTACAGGCTCATAGCAGCTGAAGTTGCTTGCACAAGACCCACAGAGACTCAAGCCAAGGAACTTTCTAGCACAGAGGTAGAGCAGCTCACAAGCTGCTATCCCTGACTAAAAATATACATATACAAATATAAACATATACAAAGTGTTTAGGAAGTATGTGGAACGTTGTATGATATATATCTATATGTATATATCTATATCTATATCCATATATCTGTATCTATATATTATATATATATATCTTTTTTATGGATGTATTCTTTACTTACATTTTAAATGTTATCCCATTTCCCAGTTTCTCCCCTTCTGGATAGTCCCATCTCATCCTCCCTCCCCCACTTCTCTGAGAGTGTTCCTCCATACACTCCACTCCCACCTCCCCGCCCTTGATTCCCCTGCAATGGGCATCTATTGAGCCTTCATAAGACCAAGGACCTCTTCTCCCCTTGATACCTGACAAGGCAATCCTCTGCTACATATGCAGCTGGAGCCATGTGTACCCCTTGGTTCATGGCTTAGTACCTGGGAGCTCTGGGCGGGGGTGGGGGGAGTCTGATTGGTTGATATTGTTGTTCTTCCTATGATTGCACACCCCTTCAGCTTCTTTAGTCCTTTCTCTAATTCTTCCATTGGGATCCCACACTCAGTTCAATGCTTGGCTGTGAGCATCTGCCTCTGTATTTGCAAGGCTCTGGCAGGGCTTCTCAGGAGACAGCCATATCAGGCTCCTTTCAGCAAGCATTTCTTGGCATCCATGATAGTGGACACTTTGGTCTTCCTTCTTGAGCTTCATGAGGTCTGTGAATTGTATCTTGGATATTCTGAGCTTTTAGACTAATATCCACTTATCAGTGAGTACATACTATGTGTATTCTTTTGTGATTACCTCACTCAGGATGATATTTTCTAGCTCCATCTATTTGCCTAAGAATTTCATGAATTCATCGTTCTTAAAAGCTGAATAGTACTCCATTGTGTAAGTGTACCACATTTTCTGTATCTATTCCTCTGTTGAAGAACATCTGGGTTCTTTCCAGATTCTGGCTATTATAAATAAGGCTGCTACGAACATAGTGGAGCATGTGTCCTTATTACATGTTAAAGCATCTTCTGTGTATATGCCTAGGAGTGGTAAGCTGTATTACAGAGCAATAGTGATTAAGAACTGTATGGTATTGGTACAGAGACAGGCAGAAAGATCAATAGAATAGAATTGAAGACCCAGAAATGAATCCACACACCTATAGTCACTTGATATTTGACAAAGGAGCTAAAATCATCCAGCGGAAAAAAGACAGCATTTTAAACAAATGGTGCTGGTTCAACTGGAGGTCAGCATGTAGAAAAATGCGAATCGTCCCATTCTTAACTCCTTGTACAAAGCTCAAGTTCAAGTGGATCAAAGACCTCCACATAAAACCAGATACACTGAAACTTACAGAGGAGAAAGTAGGGAAGAGCCTGGAACACATGGGCACAGGGGAAAATTTCCTGAACAGAACACCAATAGCTTATGCTCTAAGAACAAGAATCAACTAATGGGACCTCATATAATTGCAAAGCTTCTCTAAGGCAAAGGACACTGTTAATAGGATAAAACCAACAGATTGGGAAAAGATCTTTACCAATCCTACATCCAGTAGAGGGCTAATATCCAATATATACAAAGAACTCAAGAAGTTGGATTCCAGAGAATCAAATAACCCTATCAAAAATGGGGTACAGAGCTAAACAAAGAATTTTCACCTGAGGAATATCAAATGGCTGAGAAGCACCTAAATACATGTTCAACATCCTTAGTTATTAGGGAAATGCATATCAAAACAACCCTGAGATTCCACTTCACACCAGTCAGAATGGCTAAAATAAAAACTCAGGTGACTGCAGATGCTGGTGAGGTTGTGGAGAAAGAAGAACTCTCCTCCATTGCTGGTGGGGTTGCAAGCTGATAGAACTACTCTGGAAATCAGTCTGGTGGCTCCTCAGAAAATTGGACATATTTCTTTTTCTTTTTCTTTTCTTTTCTTTTCTTTTTTTTTTTTTTTGAGACAGGGTCTCACTCTGTAACTGTGGCTAGTCAATATGGCCTCAAACCTAGAAATCCTTCTGTGTGTGTGTGTGTGTGTGTGTGTGTGTGTGTGTGTGTATGTATACGTGTGGAGGTCAGAGGGCAGCTTGCAGGGGTTGGTTCTTTCTTTTCACTATCTAGACTCTAGGAATGAACTTGGCATCAAATGCCTGTACCAATGAGCAATTTCTCTGGCCTTAGAATATATTCTTAATCTTTATTTTATAAATAAGAAAATTGAGACTTGGTAATATGAGCAACTATCTGCAATCATCTGTCTGTTGAGTGATATAAGTGCTAGTTTGCTTCTTAATCTATTCTATGATACTTTCAGTATATTGTTTAAAAAATAACCTAAAAGGTATAATCAATTATTTCACATGGTACTGATTTTCATTTATAAAATAATTACTTGTCTAAGTAATTAATTGTTTTAACTTTAAGAATTTGTTGTTTTAATTTTAAATTTACATTTAAAATTTAAAATTTATATTTAATGTTTCTCTTGTATGTACATGTATATACCATGTGTGTACTTGGTGCATGTACATGCATACACCATGTGTGTGCTTAGTGAATGAACATATATACACCATGTGCATACTTGGTGCATGTATGTGCATATACTGTGTCTATGCTTGGAGAATGTATGTATATACATCATGTGTGTGCTTGGTACATGTATGTGTATTTACTATGCACATGCTTGGGGCATGTATGTGTATACATCATATGAGTACTTTGTGTATGTGTACACCATGTACATTCTTGGTGCATGTATGTGCATGGACCATGTGCATGCTTGGATAGTGTATATGTATACACCATGTGTATTCTTGGTGCCTGTAGAGGTCAGAAAGCTGCAGTGGATTCTCTGAAATTGGAGTTATGGCTGGTTGTGAACTACCATGCGGACTCTGGGAAACAAGCTCTGTAAGAGCAACACATGCTCTTAACTATTGAGCCATCCCTCCAGTCCTGGCACTGAGATTTGTAAAAAAAAAAAAAAAAAGTAAAATTTTCCTTAATTTCAAATATTGCTATCATATTTAAGCATATATTGCAATAGCAACTTAATTGAAATTAGTTACATAATTGTAATTTACCTGGGCCTAGGCAGTGATATTTATATAACCTTGTTTTATAAATATTGCAAATATTATAATTACGCTTTGGGAATTTTTATAATTTTTGAATCTTCTTCAAATTTGATAGACCTTTATCATTATGGTTATATTTGAATACAGTATAATTGCTTGCTCCTCTCATGATTTAGATGCAATCTGTGATTAAGTTGATTACCAAAATCTTCAAGGTTCATGCATTTTATAAAAATAGTAACAGTCATGTTTGCTGATTGAAAGCCACTAACATGCTAATAGTATTGTTTTGAGATATGTGTCTGTCTACTCTGTGGTGTCTTTTGTAAGAATAATTCATTATGCTGAATAAGGAATTTAACATTAGCTGTTGAAATGAAAGATTTTAAATAATAAAGAGACAAAGAAGTATTATGCTCCATCTTCAAGCCAGTCTTGTGAGGACAGCTTCCTCACTTGTTCCCCCTTTTCCGTGAGGACTGGATGGACAGCATGCTGGCCTAACACAGTAAGATGAAAGGCTGTCTCAAGCAGCCTTCAGAGAGAAGCAGCACGTGGCTTTCTCTGTGTTCTCTACGCTCAGTGGGACGAATTGTGCACAGTGCATGTGAAACTTGTAACTAGAAGCAGCAACTATCAGATGATGCCTCCTGCTTTCTTCCTTTTGGCCCATCTTTTAAATTTCTTTTGATAACTTGCAGCTTGCTGCAGTAATTGATTCGCTTACTTTGTTCTAGGAAGTTGCAGAATTGGCTTTTGAGTTAGAGAAATTACCTGAAATTTACCATTTAATATATGCTTTGTTTTCTTAACTACCTGTAGGTGGCAACACTATGAGTTGAGTTTCATTAGCGGACCTTAACACAAGCTTACCTGGATTTTCCTCAAAAAATAATTTCTCCTTTTAATTCTTCTTATGTTGTAAGTTAGTTCTCACCAATTCACTTTTCCTCAGAAACAATTACTGTCTTCAGTAAATTATCTTCCTCCCCCCCTCTCTGAGGAGTGTGAAGGGCTTAACCTTAGCAGGGCACTGTTGGAAGAGTTCTCCAGAGGGAGGGACTGCGCACGTGGATCCCAGGAGCTGCAATTTTGTCTCCAGAATGGTCGCTTGTCCTGTGGGTTTGTGATTCCTGTTTCTCTGCAGGATCTGCAATCAGAATTTGCAGGGTTGCCCACAGCACTGCATCGAGAGCTTGTCATGCTTTAGCTACAGTACTTTATCTCTTTGGGAAGGGTTCTGGTATTTCCTTACACTTCTGGGTTTCCAGGCTGAGGATCTGGCAACAAAAAGATTAGTTGATGTCTCCATCAGTTTGAATGTTATTTCTAGGGCTTAGTGTCTGTTGGCATCTTTTCCTGCATTTTTATAAGTATTACCATGGAGATAAAACGGTCTCTAATTTTTCCTGCATATTAAAACTTTACTGACTAAGCACATTAATACTTAAAAAAAATACAGGCCAAGGATCTAAGATTTTTCTTAATCTTGTTAATGTATTTCTCTATTACTTCTTAAGTAAAAATGTGGGACTGAAGGCAGTTTCTTCTTGTTTTTGTATAGTCTTGTTCTGTAAAGGATAAACATAGCAAAACAAACTTGTGTAGCTCTGTTATGTTGGAAACCCTGTTGTACCCCTATTTTGCCAGTTAGCAGAGTTCGCATCTCTTTTTAATTAGCTTCTTTATCCCATGTGCAGCTGCAGTTTTCAAAGCTTTAGACGGCATGTACCGTCCTGTCGTGTTCCCCATGTGCTCGCTGGTCCCACAGACTTAGCGTGGGAGGTCCCTCGGGAATGGAAGTTCACAGAAGAGGTTCTTGGGAAGAATGTGGTAGATGGGAGTATTTTGCAAGGATACTTCTTCTTCCTGTATAGTAAGAACTTGCCAACGACCATCTTGGAGAATCTAAGAGTTAGCAGGTGATCTTCCTGAGAGGGTTCTGCCGTGGACTAAGACCTACGATGGATTTGCTTCTGTAGGCAAGGCCAAGGAGACTATATCTGAGGAAAGATTCCTGATATTAATATGCTTTTCCTGTTATTATTAAATATATAACAATCACTGGGTATTGGCCCACCCCTTTGAGCAGATTTTGCAGACCTACAAAGATGTACTATCTTGTAGTAATGCTATATCGACAAATAGATAATGATTCTATAGAATTCCTGATTTAATTCAAATAATTTTAGGAAGAAAATTTTAGAGATGGTCTTAGTTGCTAGAAAGATGTAATAAATATAGAATCAAGAATAGAATGTGCCCACTCTTCAGAATAGTAATAAAGGCTGCATAATAAGAAATACAAATGGACTTTGATAATTACACAAAAGAGAATTAGACTTGGGACAATTTTTGTGTTCAAGGAAGAGTACTTAGGTCCAAGGATAAGGTCCCAGTGTGCACTATGATAAGTCAAGGCCATGGAAAAGCTTTTGCTTTGAACTCACAATGAGTATATTATAATGAAAAACTGCTTTGAACTTAGTATCAACATCCTTCTGTAACTCTCATTCTATGTAACATTTTATCTCTGAGGTAATTTTCTAAAAATATTTTTGTTTAAGAAGGTATAAAAAGAATAGAGAAAAGAAAGTTGTTGGTTGAATGGTTTGGCTTGGGGAGCTTTTCCCTATCTTCCTTCCTTCCTTCCTTCCTTCCTTCCTTCCTTCCTTCCTTCCTTCCTTCCAAGTGTATATGTCTGTTTGGCTATATGTTTGTGTGTAGGTATATGTGTGTGTATGTCTATGTCTATGTAGGCATGCATGAATACTTGTGGAGTTGATTGTGGCAGATTTCGGGCCTGGCCGGAGTGTGGGTATATGAATGTTTGAATGTATATGTGTCTCTGCATATTTGCTTGTATAAAGCATCTTAATTCTTTTTCTTTCCTTCCTCCCTGGTTCACAGAGTTGACCAGCTTAGCTAGAGAGGCTTCTGGCTGATTCACTAGAGGAAGGGGCTCCAGCAATAACTCCTTTCATTCACTCCCTGCTGCTAAACAGCATGTGTAAATTGGAGATATTAGTGCTTAATGAAGCGCAGAACAGTAAGACGAGTTAAGTTCTTAGCACAGAACAGAACGAGTTAAGTTTTCCTAGTGCTGATTTAAGCATAAAGAGTTAAATAAAGCACAGAGAGTTATAATGCATAAAAAAGCACAGAAAGAAAAAAAAAAAAGAAGCCAGTGTTTTTTAGCTATAGAATGAGCAAGGAAGGTTTTAGAACCTTTATCAGCAAAAGCATAGTTAGAGAGCTAGAAGGCTAGAGACCATCAGTCTTTAAAGCAATATCTGGTGCCTTGTCCCACTTCAAGTCCATTCTAGGCCAGGTAGGCTCCCGGCAAGAACTGATCTAGAAATGTCTTTGTAGCCATAGCTGGCCTTGAACTTATGAGTCTCTTGCCTCAGCCTCCTGACTGCTGGGACTGCAGGCATGTGCCACCATGCCTGGCTAATAGAGGGCTAAAGTTTGCATGTATTGCCTGATTTTTGGGTCCTCCATATTAACACATTATCATAGAATTATAAGGAGGGAGAATCACATGAAATCATTAACTCTCAAAACCTAAGTGGTGGCCTTAGGAATTATATAGCAATTCTTTCTCAAGCTTTTAATGAGGAGCAAATGGAAATTCATTCATTCATTGGCTCATTCACTCAGTCAGTATTGGAGGATGGCTCTGCCCTCACAGTTCGTGATTAGTAGTATGTCAGAAGGCAAACATGGTAGCTTGGGATAAAGCAGAGGTAAATCCATGAGACAGTGTGGGTTTTTAGTGAACAGATTAAGTTTCATTGGGAACTCACATTTTCAGCAGCAGAGATGAGAAGGAAGCGAACGAGTGTGCCATGTTAGAGAGAGTGTACGAGAAGGACTAGCTAGCTAGTGCACAGGCTAGGATGTGCTCTTCAAGAAGCAGTGTGAAGGCTTCTGTGGCTTCTAGATAAAGTGGGTAGTGAAAATCCACAGAGTTAAGAGCAGGCAGTGTGCTGAGGTTAGGCTAGATCATGTGAGGAGGCCTTTGCAAGGCAGTGAGGGCACTCGCTCTTCAAGAAGGTCATGAGGAGAGTGGTGCAATGAAGGGCGTGAACAGGTTATGACTCAGCTTTAATGGAGTCATTCTGGCTTCTCTGTTGAGAGGTGCTATATAGTACTCCCAGATGTGACAAACACAAATATATGACACCTTCTCAACTTAGTTCTGGTTGCTGTGATAAATACCCTGGCCAAAGCAATTCAGGAGAGCAGGTGTTTATTATGGCTTACAGTTCAAGGGTACAGTCCATCACTGAAGGCAAGCAAGGCAAAAGAAGTGGGGAAGGTCACATCCCTTCCATGATCATGAAGCCTCTGAGGAATGCACGTTGTTGCCCACCACCCTTTCTCCACTAGCATGGTCCAGGATTCCAGCTAGGGATTGATGCCATCCACATTAGGTGAGACTCCTCACCTCAGCTATATAGTCGAGATAATCCCTCAACAGGTGTGCTCAGAAGCCTGTCTTCATGGTTAGCATAGACTCTACCAGCTTTCTAGTTTAGCACCAACCACTACATAGACACATTTTAAATTTGTATTTTAGATAAACCGTAAATAAATTTGTATGCAAGTGTTTTATACAATGTTTATTGACTAAACATTGTTTATTGGCTAAAGCTTGGCATGTTGGCACATACCTATGATCCTTGTACCGAGGACAGGACAAGAGGACTAAGAGCTCTAGGCCAGATGATTATATATAGTGAATTCTAGACCAGCTTGGACTACACATTAAGATCCTGTCACAAACAGAAAACCAAACATACATACATTTAAAGAGAACCTCTACAAAGAGACTTTGATATTCTTGAGTTACTATTACTGTGATCCTGTTGGCTCCATGGCTTAGTTCTTACAGCAGACCTTTCTCTCTTTTCCTGTACTATGTGTATTTCTGCCTTTCACATTCTGTTCAAGCTACACTCTAGAATAGAGTTTGATGTAAGTACTTTGGGTATCCTCAACTGATTACTAGTATTTCAGGATTCATGGGATTGAAGAGGGGATCTCCATGAGTGTCTATTGTTTTATATCCTGTGTGAACAGTAGCAAAGGAAACATACAAAATCACCTACTTTATTGTATTTTACATTCTCTTGGGAGAAATGTAATAACCAAGTAAAGGTGTAGTGTTGACTATTCATACATTTACTAAGAACAAAGAAAAACTGTGAAAGAATTGGGAAAGCCAAGTGTATTATGGGTATTAGGATTTTAGGGTGGTCAGTGAAAGTCATGCTTAATGCATGAAGTAGATTAGCAGAGATGAGGCTGAGGGCTGGATGGTGGAGGAATGAGGTGCAGGATTTCAGGCCAGAGGAGTATCAGCTGTGAAAACCCTTAGGCTGAAGCGTGCTGGAAGTGTTTAAGAAACTGTAGAGAGGAGTCTGAGAGTAGTCAGTGATGAAAGGTAATGGCATCTGTATCTATATATCTATGTCTCTACGTGTCTTCCCCCCTGAGCCATCTTGCCAGCCCATCAGAAGACAAAGGTAACCTCTTAGGTTTGTTTCTGCTCTAAAAAAGAAAGTTTCAAGTTAAAAATGATCCTTTTCTTGTTTTTGCTTCTTCAGCTTTCTTACAAGCAATGACTTTATCTGTTGAGACTCTCAGGGGCTCTTTGGTTGTGCTTCACCCTGTCCTTCATAATGCCCTTGCTTCTTTCTTGATTGATCTTGGAGATTTAGATATCCCTTTGATAAGTGATAGGAAACTCTTCTCTGTACTTTGTTCAACCATTAGTTCTTCTGGCAGATTCTTATTTAATCCCAGCTAACAGAATCAGAAAGCACTCTTTTTTCTAGTGAGAGACTGAAATTCTTTTGAATGACAGCTTGATTCAAAGATAGGCAGAAAGACAAGAAAGAAGAGGCTTGGATCAATTCCAAATTGAATAATACCAATTACCAGTCTAATATTACTTTGATTATAATATGCAGGGAATCATGGGAATCTTAGCTGGGTATGTCTGTGGAAAGAACAAGTGTAAGGGAAGCCTGAAAGGAGTATTTATTTAGGAATAATTGGGTGGGTGTGCTCTCGGATGTTGTTTTGATGGGTTACATTAGTAGACAAGAGGGATGAAAGGAACATGTCAGAACCTTTACAGTCTTCAGGATAAATTCTGCTGCAAGAACAAAGCAGTATCAGGACTGTTGTTGCTGCCTTTGAAATTCAACACAAAAAAAAATAGGATGCGTAAGCTCTCAAATTGTAGCTTTCATGCAGTAGTAATGAAACAGTATAATCACTCTGAATAATTTTGCTACCGTTTACAGCTTTCACAGGTTGGTATATATTATAAAGGAACAATCCAAAAATCTAAAGGGTATTGTGAGGTTTGGTCTATCTTGTGTTACCTGCTAGGTATTGAGACCTGCAGGATAGTCAGAAAAAGAGTACATTGTTAGATGACAGTATAGGTAGCTGAGATTATGATGATAAAGATGGCAATTACATTTTTCAGTAGTAAGCTTGCAATTGTTTTTGCTAATAATGATTTTATTTGCTGTGCATTTATAAGGTACCTGTTGTGATTCTTTTGAGTCTTGCTAAAATTGAAATTAAAGAAAATCCTAATCGAAGTTTTCTTGACTGAGTATAATGATTTTTGGGAAGAAAGACATGGAAAAATATTTGAGACTTAGCTGAACACTGCTGCATACAATTTATTTGTAACCTACCTTACTCCTCTATTTTTCTATAGTATAGAATCATCTTGGAATTTAAAATTTAAATTAAAGACTAGATATTTAAAATAGAGCCTACCTAACATAGGTAGCTTCAGTTGTCAGCTTGACATACCTGGGAAGCAGTGACCTTCAGCTGAGTAGCTGCCTCCACTGCTCAGCCTGTGGGCATGCCAGCCTTGCATAGGTGGGCCAGGGCAGGTCGCTGAGCAAGCTGTGGAAGTAAGCTAGAAGGCAGTGCGTCTTCATGGTCTCTGCTGTAGTTTCTGCTCCTGGTTCTTCCATGAGTTCCTGCCGTGACTTCTTTCAGTGATGAGCTGTGGTCTTCAAGTCTTTACCCATCATCAAGAAAACATTTCTTTTCAAAAGATGGAGACCAGTGCATAAAACCACAACTAATCAAAATGCAGACTTGTGAATCCCAGTCTCAATGGCTATATCTACACAAAGTCCCATAGCTTAGGCTCAGGGAACACTGTGAAAGAAGGAGTACAAAATTGTAAGAGCCAGAGGATCAGAGAGTTTAATGTGAGATTGTGTCTCCTAGTAACACCGGAAGCTGTACTCATTAACTCTCACCAACATGACTGCACAACTGTGAGCTGAACGCGGGCAACACCCACAAACTTGTCAAACTGGACAGGAAAAGCCATAAAGAAAAGCCCTACATGGAGAACCAGGCAACTAAGGAAAGCTGGCAGTGGGAGGGGTGCACAGCAGTTGGTTGTCCAGTGCCAAATGGTTAGCCCTGAAAACATGCATAACAGAAAGGAGGGCTGTGTGGGAGCATTTGTAGGGAGAAAAAGGAAGAGAGAAATCATGTAATTATATTAAAATCTCAAAAAATACAAAGGAGAAAAGAAAAGAAAAAAGAGCTGCTTACTTTTGACTCTACTAAAAATAAATTCGTACTTGGTTGATTAACTTGGTTGTGAAAACTTTATTCTCTAGATTGGATGTTGGAAACTTATAATCTGTGAGTCAGATCTTTGACATGTACATACATGCATGCATGTATTTACGCACGCGTGTGCATGCATTTGTGTGTTTTATTGGAGCCCAGCTCTGCTGACTCACTTCATGTTGCTTAGGCAGCTGTTGATGCTCCAGTGGTAATACTGAGTAGCTGCTGTAGAGATAATACAATCCACAAGGATTAAAAAATTTATGAGGTAACTTTTTGAGAAAAGGCATTATAATCTCAGGAAATAAAATAAATAAAAATTAGTCAATATCATTCTTTTAAAAATTTTAAAAATCTATTTTGAATTGAAATAGAATTGCATTACTTTCTGTCCTCTTTTCTCCGTCCAGCCCTTCTCAGCCTCTGCCCCCCAAACCCCTCCCGTGGCTCCTTTCCCAGATGGGTAATATTGTTCTGTAATTATTATTGATACACACATATGTACACATGTATATGTACAAATATGCATAAATGCAACTTGCTGAAAAATGTGTTCAGTGTTTAAGTTTTTTGTAATCCAATTGTGCTGAAATTCTGGTGGGGACTGACGTGCTTGGGCTTGTCTTTAATTTTGCTTTGTCATAAGAAAGAAAACATAAAAACCACTGAAGACTAAACAGGGTCACTGCAAGCGTTGGCCTCTCTTCTCTCTTTCCATAGTAGGGGCAGTGCCAGAGCAGTGTATGGCAAGTAGCAAGTGAGGATGTAGATTCTAAACCTTGGAGTCATAGTGTCCCTGTGTGTGTGTGTGTGTGTGTGTGTGTGTGTGTGTGTGTGTGTGTGTGAGAGAGAGAGAGAGAGAGAGAGAGAGAGAGAGCCATATAGCCATTATAGTCATGCATGTAAAGTCCATTCTTACCACAGCAAAATGTGAAGGCAAGTCTCCATTTGTTTATTGGACTGCGGTTCATGAGGAAGATCTAGTTGTCTTCCAGAAGTTTGAGTTGAAGGAGCATTCCCACAGTTTGAAGAAAACTTGAATATCTATTGATGAAGAAGTTGGTGTGCAGTTGGGACATGACACTTGGTTATCAAATCCACATTCTGGCAGTTAGACAAAAGCCAGCATTCCCTTTCCCCCTCTCCCAAAGGGGCTATTTCTCTTATCCCTGGTAGAAGGGATAAATGGCTCCCTGTGGTACCCAGTAACATAGCTAAGCTCCCTCAGTGTCACAAGTATCTGTGGCACATGTCTCAGACCTTGCTGCCTTCCTGGCTCTTTTCATACAGTTTCTCACCCTACACTTCTCCAGCTCATCCCGCCCCTCCCCCACTCCATTGTCCTTACAAGCCTGTTACTTTGGCTATGAGCTCAGTCATCTCTTTCTCTTCCTCTCTTGCTCTCCCTAACTGCTGTCATTTTCTTTCAAGTCTTGTGTGCTGGCCATGTTCAGTCTACTCCCTTCTCTGTCTGCTCTGGACTCTTCCAGAAGCCTCGGGTGCTTCTCTCCTCATAGCAATAAGGAACCTTTCACTTATCCACCTTTACAGTGGCCACGTCCTCACATTATAATTTATGTTTTGTTTTGCTAGAACATTGATTAAAAGGCAGAGTTACTTTACTTTAGATCATTTTGATGGAAACTTAGCACCTCACTCACTCAAGTTCTGTAAAACTACTGTTAATATAGATAAGAAAAGGAAATATAACTTTAAAATTTAAAATTGAGGTTTATTATTTTATACTAGTTTTTTTTTTTTCTAGCCCTTTAAGTTGTCTCAGAAACTATCCTACAATGAGATAGTCTCAGAGGAAGCTTAGCTATTTGTGTCCACAGTCCTGCTTGGAATATTTTTATTCATAGTAAATGAAAAAAGTCCTGTTTGTTAAATGTGCAGATTTCCTCAGGAATATTCCCCTTTTATAGCTGCTACCTCAATTCATTAAAACTAATTTTTATATGTAATCATCCTATTAAAAGCAAAATATCCTTTTTTGCTGTCTTATTTATTTTAAATTAGTCTGGGATTTCAGACAGACATCCGGTTCCTTTCCTCACACCCACAAGACCAAATCAGTAGGGATAATAAGTACTTTTCTTAGAATTGCAAATTGAGTCAGTATAAGATTAAGAACTTAAATGTTAAATTTACCTTGTTACGCATATTTACAGAACCAGATGAGAAGGGCTGAAAAGTAATTATGTGTCTGGAAACAGGTATCATGGAAGATTTAGGGTTGTTTCAGTTTCTCGAATTTCTGGTTATTGGGAGATTTGGGGTTGTGGGAGGAGAGCTGTGAGGCAGAGTGAGGCACAGGCAGTATTGCCTACTCATAGATGAGAAAAACCACCAGAGAGAGGTTTGGAGGCAGAGGGAAAGTGTATTTACGAGCAGCACATTTTGTTTTTCGTTCCTTGATTGAGTTGCTAATTAATGAGTACCTGGCAGAGACCCATAAGGATCTTCTGCCCTCCCTGGCTGGACAGCCATCAAAGAACACCATAGTCAGATGCTGCTGGTTCCTCCAAACAGCCTGTGTGCTTACATGTGGTTTGTACGAGGGCGACTTCTATGGTCTGTGCTGCAGCCCTGCTTCCCCTCCCCTCTCCCTCTTGACAGACATACAGCAGAATCCCTTACTTTCTATACAGGAGTCTTGTTTCCATTTTTTTTTTTTCATTTTATAATTTAGGGTCTTCCAGAAGTTAGTGTTCCATCATCTTGGGGTTTGTTGGGCATTTATTAATGTTGTTATTCTGCCTGGTAGAGACCCCCACAGTTTCCTGGCAATAGCCAGGTAGGCATGGCCCACTATAAAAGGGGGTGCTGGGCCCTCTCTCTCTCTCTTACCCTTGCCTCTCTTACTCCTGTTTCCTGCTTGCTTCTCTCTTGCCCTCTTGGGCTCCTCTCTCTCTCCCCCCTCTCTCCCACCCCCCTCCACGTGGCCATGGCCGGCCTCTACTTCCCTACTCTCTCCTCTCTGCCTTTCTCTGCCTCTACTACCCTCCTAACCCCCTCCCCATGCCCCGAATAAACTCTGTTCTATACTATCCTGCCTTGTGACTGGTCCCTCAGGGGGAAGGGATGGCTCGGCATGGGCCCGTTGAGACACCCCCTTCCCCCACACCTCACCACACCCCACAGAACATATTCCTATACCTCTTTATCTTTTTATAATCACAACAATCAATCTTTGCAGTATTGTTTGCATCATATTTCTTAGTTCTCAGAAATTATGCTTAGATCAAAAAGGTTTTGTTTTTCTTGAGACTATACAGGAGGCCTGAATGAGATCATTACCTAAATCTAATTTTAAAACTATCCAGGCAATTTATACTTCTTGTTGCTTAGGTTATGATTTTGGAATCTTTTACATTTTCTTTTTAACAGGCTTATTACTGTATAGTCTTTTTTGTCTGGAGAACCTGATGAATAATCTTCTGATGCATTTGGTTTTCTTGCAGTCCAAGGCAGTTGGCTTGTTAGATGTGGATGTGTATGGTCCTTCCATCCCAAAGATGATGAACCTGAGAGGAAATCCAGAACTATCACCAAGTGAGTACAGAAGAGATGAAGAGTACCTACTGTTCACTTTCCAGGCACCATATGTGCTTGATATGTCACAGAGTAGCAGGTCAGGAATCATGAAATTGACCAACTGTGTGGAATCCATTGGATCTTGTGCCTTGGCCCCCTATAGTCCAGGGAAAGTATAGCCCCAGTAAGGTCACAATTGTCCTGAAAAGTAAAGTAAACACAGCATTTGGCATGGTTCATGGCACTAGTATATGATCAAATATTAAGTATCCATTGTTTAGATTAAGTATGTACACCTATGAGAATGTTTCAGTAGAAACATTTGTATTAAATGAAAATTTTATTTTGCAAACATATTTTTGTCAGATTTTTCTTAGAGCATTTATGAACTTCTCAAAACAATGGTTTGTTGCCCCATAGTTTTACCACCATTGATATAGGAAGAAGTAGCTTTCAAATAAATCTGTAGTGTTTTCACTGTTCTTGTTATTACATGTTTTTAAGGCTACCAAATATAAAGTCTTAAGTATAGGAAATGCAGTCATAAAAATGGTAAAAACTGGTTATTAAAAATGGTTTTATGTGAAAATTTTCTAAATAAAATTGATTTCTGGTGTGATAACATAAAACTGAATAATTGTATAGTCCTATTTTCATGGGTCTAGAATAAAATGTACATACTGATCTATTTATTAGATTATTTAGCTTATAGTATGATTTTTTTTGTTGTAATTAAAATTTGGTTAAACATTGTTTACTCAGTAAGGTGCTTATGTATGTGATTTACTTTCAGACATCAATAATACCAAAGTCTGGGCTATTCTTTATAAGTGGGTTACCCGAGGGGTCTTATACTGCAAGCAAACCCAGTTCCTAATCTCATGAAAATACAAGGAAAAGGCTTCTGCTTTGGTTGCAGTAGTTTGCAAACATGTGTTGTGAACAAGGTGAGAATGTTAACCAAGGAGGAGTGGGGTGACTTGAGGCGCTCTGTGTCTGTGCCTTGAACTGACCCCCACAATGCAGATGTGAGGCAAGCACCACTCTCCTTTCTCAGGCAGTCTGTTCAGGATCTGCTACTGTGAATGCTTGAGGGCAACTTCAGTGTACTAGAACCCTTGGGATGCTTGAAAAACAAAACTACCCCAATCTTGTGTTGTGCCAGAAGGGTGATCTTGGTTCCCTAGGAAACAAACAGGATGACTTAGGTGTTCATTCCCAAGTGTGAATTCTTAGGGTCTCAACAGTATGTTAGTTTTTAAGTCTTAGAAAAAGTTGCTACCATTGTACTAACCTGTCTCACTTTGACATTTCTGTACTTTGTCAAGTTAATTTGCCTTGGTATTCTGTTACAGTGATTACAGCATACTTAAAATTATCTAAATAACAATACGGACAAACTATGAGACACTCATAGTGGTTTAGGCTTGGGAGAGATTCTGTTGAACTGGCCTTCCTCTTCCTGGACTAAGGTGGGAAACCCTGCGGCCAGACCCCAGACCGCTCCGGTGCTGCCTCTGCTCTTCATTGTTTAAACTGACGCAGTAATGCGGTTTGTGTCAGTTTGCTCTTTAAACACCTGAGGTAAAGTGGGTAGACTATGTATCATTCCCAGCCTCCTCATTTTCTTTCTTTTTCCACAAACTGTGGAATTAGAACATTATAGACTTGATTACCAAGAGAAATTTTATATTTGATCTAGAAAAGTGAATTCACTAATTGATGTAAAAACCCAAAGTTTATAATAGCTTTGGTTTCTTTATTTTTTTATTTTAATTGAAAGTAGATTCTCCTCTCATATAATGCATATATTGGCCACAGTTTCCCTGCCTCCACTCCTCCCAGCTCCCTGTCACCTCCCCTCTCCTCCAGTTCCAATCCCTCTTCCGTTTCCTCTTCAAAAAAGAGCAGGCCTCCAAGAGATGATAGCAAAATAGAACAAAACGAGGTCTAGTAGGACAGGGCAAGCAAGGCAACCCAGTAGGAGGAAGAGTCCTAGAGCAGGCAATGAGACGGACCGGCTCTTACTGTAGAAGTCCCTCACAGGAACAGGAGAAAACAAAACCAAGCTAGCAGGCATAAATGTGCTCGAGGACCTGGACCAGACCCTGTAGGCCTTGTCCTTGCTGCTTCAGTCGCCATGTGCCTGCGTGTGCCCTGCGTAGTTGATTTGCTATGCCATGTTCTCCTGGGGGTTTCCATCTTCTTCCTCTCTTCTGAGGGGTTCTCTGATCTCCAAGGGGAGGGCCCTCATATTTAAACACTCTCTTGCATAATGTCTGGCATCTGCTACCATTTGCTGCCAGAGGAAGTCTTTGGTGACTACTGGACAAGGCACTGCTCTATGAGTATAGTAGAGTATCAGTAGGAATCATTTTGTCTGTCTGTCTGTCTGTCCATCTGTCCTGGGAGTTTTGTGTCAGGAGTCTTAGTTTTAACATTTTCTTTGACTGTTGTTTCTACTATTGTAGCTTCAGTGCCTGCAATTCTTCCATTTCTTGGGCTCTGTTGGTAAAGCTTGCCTCTGTAGCTACAGTTCACATTCCTAAAATTTCTATCTCCAGAATTCCATCAGGGTGTGTTTACTTTACTTTTTCTATTTTCATTTTCAAGTCTTGAACAGTTTCATTCATTTCCTCAACTGTTTGCTTTTTCTTGGCTTTCTTTAAGGGACATATTTATTTTGTTTATACTTATTTGTTTGTGTTTTCCTGGCTTTTTGAGGGATTTATTAATTTCCTTCTATTGTTAATGTTTTTCTGGATTTCTTTAAGGGATTTATCCCTGAAATATCTCAGAGGTAAGGTGGATATCTACTTAGCTTGTAGAAAGTATATTGAACAAGAACATCAGCAGGTTGACATTGTTTTGACAGTCAGTCCAAACAATGGCTAGTTGCTGAAGCCTGTATTTGTGCTTGAGTATAAAGCCTTGTTTTTAAAAAAGGATAAATGCCAATTATTTTTCATTTCAATTTTTGAAGTAACACAGCACTCAAATTTCATATTATAGCCTAGCCTTAGCATAGTCTTAAGCATAATTGAGTAGAAAGTTTTCAGTTGAAGTGACACGTAAATATTCAATGGTAGTTGTCCTCAAGAATATGTTGATGCAGGTGACGAGTGGTGTGTGTGTGTGTGTGTGTGTGTGTGTGTGTGCGTACATGCATGCATGTGGAGGACAAACACTGGCTGTCTTCCTTGACCACTTTCCAGCTTACTTTTTGACGCAGGTTTTCTTGCTGAATCTGGGTTTCACCGTCTCAGCTGCACGGGCTAGGTGGCAAGCCACCAGGTTCCTTGCTCTGGCACAGTGATTACAGATAACGCGCCATCACCCCTGGATTTGGCATGGATGCCAAGAATCTGTGCTCAGGTCCTCTGTGGGAGGCGCTTTAGCCACAGGCACACCGTCCTGCCTCTGGGTAATATTCTTTTTGTGATAAGCTTGCTACAGTGCCATTTGTTGGTAGAAATGGCGGCACTCTTTGATGTTTTGTAGTACTAATTCATTACCAGAATATCTGTGGATTTATTGAGTTTGGTTTTATCGAGGAGTGTCTTTTAATGTACTGAGCTAATGAAGTAAGAAAATTTTAAAAGCAGCAGCAAGAGGTTACTAAGATGCAAATGTCAGATGATTTTATTGAGGATGTACAGTGCATATTAATGACTAAAGAGACACTAGTCTTTTCTATTGTTGGGAGATAGTCATTTTGGACCAGATATAGCTTTCTTCTGCTTTGTCTAGGAATGGATATATGTATGGCTTATGGGAATTTGGAAAATCATGAGAAAATAACTTTCTATAATAGCACTTATGATTATGAGGAAGAGTTCTTTTCTCCTTTAGGTGATTTAACTGTGTAAAGGATGAGAATCAATTCTAGTTATTTCAACGGAGGAAGAGATTTTAGGATGTTGGTAAAGCTGATGATATGTCTGTCCAAGTGGGACTCCAGTGGAGAACCTAGGCCTTCTGACTTAGTTTATGTTGGTTATTGTCCCTTGGACCCTAGCCTTCACCTGATGACAATGGTCCTCTGGGGAAGATTCTGGGGTACATTCCAGAATTCTTTTAATTTCATCTTGCCTGCTCATCAAAGTCCTGTTCTTTTCTTTTGCACTTGGACTCTTTGGCCAGGTGACACTCAACATAAACTGGGAAAAGAATCTTTAAAACATTTTGCTCATGCTTTAGACACTTTATCCCTGAAATATCTCAGAGGTGAGGTAGACGGACTTAGAAGAAATTTCTCACTGTAGTTTATCAAGCCTAAAAACCACCCATGTTTCTACCGTGTGTGTGTGTGTGTGTGTGTGTGTGTGTGTGTGTGTATGTGTGTGTGTGTGTGTGAAGGAGAGAGAGAGAGAAAGAGAGAGAGAGAGAGAGAGTTTATTGGAGACACTGCCCTAACTAGCTGTGTGGTGTGTGGTGTGCTTTCCCTTGGCAATCTGAAGCTAGGGAGAAGTAGTCAGTTACAGTTCAGGCTGTTATTGCTCTGCTGCTGCAGTCTTGGCTGGGTCTCACAGCTGGTGTAGTCATTGGGAAAGTACCTGTTTAAAATAGTGGTTCTCAACCTGTGGATCATGACCTCTTGGGTCACATTTCAGATATCCTGTATGTCCGATATTTACATCATGATTCATAATAGTAGCAAAATTACAGTTCTGAAGAAGCATTGAAATGATTTTATGATTGGGAGTTTCCACAGCGTGAGGAACTGTGTTCAAGTGTTGCATCATTAGGAAGGTTGGGAACCATTGTGCTAAACTGTTGTATTTTAGTAGCTAGTGTTTGTTTTATTCCTTCTTTCATGGGTTGGCAGCAAATAGTACTGATCAGATTTAGATGGGAAACAGGCCATCTCTTTGTGTTTGTGATTAGCGCCAGTCACCAGAGAAAACTGGTGTCCTGCCTCTTGACGACTTTGCTCATTGCGTCCAAATGAGCTTTAAAATGCATGGGTTACCATAATACGATACATCTGTCATCTGGCCTGTCTGTTAAGATTATGCATACTTTACATTTCACTTTCACTATCTAGTCTCAGCTTAAAAGAGTTTTTCTTTTACCTTTGATTTTTATAAATGTTTCTTGAAATATTAAGTTTTTGCTCTCTTTTTTTGGTGAGAAAGATTAGATCTTGAATATTATTAGGTAGAAGAATGATAAACCTGTTAATTTATTCTTTGTTTACATTACTTATGATACCTCTGCTTTTAAAAATATGCCCCATTATGGCTAATCCATAGTTACCTTAGTAGTTCACTGGACACCTTAAAAATGTATAATTTCATTTAAGGAAAGTAGTTTGGTTAAGTCGGATGTAAATTCAGTTCTGAAGATATGATAGCATGAGTGTTCATCCATATATCAGGAGACCTATAGGAAGAGGCGTGAGGGCATAAAACATGGGAGGTTTGGATGGTCTGGGCTTCATAAGTTTAATCCTTTTACAAAAGAGAAAAGGAGAGAAATTATGTCTACACACAGAAAGGTAGGAGAGAGAGAGAGTGAGGAAGGAGGAGAAAGAGCTATGGAGGGAGGAGAGGAGGGAGGAGAGAAAGGGGAAGAGAGAGGAGGAAACACTCTCATCAGGACTGGATAGCTTTGCTCTGGCAGTGTTCCCAGGCATGGTAATGATGTACTGGGCAGAGCAGTACAAGGTTTCTTCAAAAGTATCTGTGGTAGTGGCTTAATAACTTTTTTCTTTAAAGCATATCAGGGGGGAAATGAATAGTGACATTTCCCTGAGTGACTTAATTAGCTATTAACTTTGCTAATTTTCACTGTGGAAACATCACTAACCTACTAGTTGTCATAAATTGTAACCTAAAAGCACACAAGCCCTTTTAGTCTCATGAACAGTGGCAGGATTCAAACCCATACCACTGCTATAACATTGCCACGTGCCCCCGGCCAGTGCTGCTGTGCTGCTGCCCCTGCTTGGAAAGCCTCCTCCTTCAGCCTTGCCTGGCTGCTTCCTCCCTCAGAGCCTCTGTCCTGTCCCTGGACTCTGGATCTCTCTTTGTGGAAGGCCTGCCACTGCCACCCCCACGCCACCCCCACTGCCACCTCCACTGCCACCTCCACTGCCACTGCCACCTCCACTGCCACCCCCACTGCCACTTCCACCTCCACTGCTGCTGCCACCTCCACTGCCACTGTTACCGCCACTGCCACCTCCACTGCCACTGCCACTGCCACCTCCACTGCCACCCCTACTGCCACCTCCACTGCTGCTGCTATGGCCACTGCCACCCCCACTGCTACCTCCACTGCCATTGCCAAGGCCACTGCCACCCCCACTGCTTTCCTCTCCCAATCTTTCTCATCACCAGCTCCTTGTTCTGATTTTCTTCTTACATTGTTTCAAGGTGCTGATGTTTTTGCTAGGCTTGTTCCTCTCATGCTTCATATACAACATGTATGTAGTCTTAGTTGAACATATGTATTTCACAGTTACCCTAGCTATATTTTATATATGCTAGCCAAATAATTAGTCTTCTGCTATGCATGTTTTAGTTAAGTTGTAGATTTTTTTCTTGAATAATAAAGATAATTTAAAGACTTTATCTTAGCAGCTAATCTTTGTGATATATTTGACTGAATGCCTTGAACTGCTTTTCTGCCTTATTTTTTTTTAAAAACAAAATAAAATGAAGGAACAATAGCAACAACAAAACTTGAAAAACATCCAAAACAACCAATCCTATAGGATTAGTAATTTCCCTCTCAGCATTATGGTCTAAGGAATGGATGTTTTCTAATTTCTAATAAAATATCTTCATCCACTAGATCATATTAGTCTTGTCTAGGTTCTTAGCTTTGAGCTTACCTGGGCATCTCCATCTTGGTAATGTTATATCCCTGCATGCTGGACTTCTGCGGAATAAAACACTGCTTTTGCACACTGTCTGAGTCTGGGGTATGATTCTTCAGCCAATCATGGACCCTTACATTGTCACATTACGATCATTATTCATAGCCCCTGTATAAATTGTTTTTCTCACTATTGCAGCTTAATAGAATCACAGTTTAGAGGAATGCAGTCCTCACAGTCAAGAAGACAAGATGAAATAAAAGGCCTTTTCCTCTTGTCCCTTTTTTTTTTTTAAAGTACAGTACCCTAGTCTGTAAGATTGTGTGGCCATATTTAAACTGGGTATGCCATATTAATCTCATAGGTCTGTTTGTCTTTCTTTTATTTTTTTTCATTTTATATACATACATAAACACAAATAAATAAGATTTGAGACCGGGTGTGTCTTAGTTAGGGTTTCATTAATGTTAAGAGATACTTTGAGTAAAGGAAAGCATTTGATTGGTTCCAGCTTGCAGGTTCAGAGGTTCAGTCCATTATCATCATGTCAGGAAGCATGACAGTGTGCAGGCAGACATGGTACTGGAAAGGCCAAGAGGTTTTCATCTTGATCCAAAGGAAGACTGTCTTCTGAAGGCAGCCAGTAGGAGGCTCTCTTCTGCACTGGCCAGAGCTTGAGCATAGGCACCTCAGGGTCCATCCTCACAGTGACACACATCCTCCAACAAGGCCACACCTACTCAACATTGCCACATCCCCAATAGTGTCACTTCTCATGGACTCAGCATATTCAAACCACCACAGGGTGCTGTCATGTCCAGCAATGCCATTGGTGTATTTGTTGTTGTTGTTTGTTTGAGACAGATTCTCCCTCTGTAGTTTTTGGATGGGGTAGAAGTTGCTATGTAGACTAGGCTGGATTCAAACTGATCGAGATCAGCCTGACTCTGCCTCCAGAGTTCTTGGATTAAAGGAGTTCACTTGTCTCTTATTTTAGGCACCATGGTGGCAACCAACTTTTCACAGGCTGTGAGCAACTGCACAGAGTAGGCTATACAACAGCTGCTGCTTCAAGCCTGTACATTGTGTATGTCTCTTCTTCTCTGCAGTGAGACCACCTTCAATCGTGTACACTGTGTATGTGTCTTCTCTTGTGTAGTGAGACCTTCTCTAAACATCACAGTGCCTGGAACCTGAGAAGATGTGCAATTCTTCCCAAATGCTGGTGCTCTAAGAGACTCTAAGAAACTTTGGGATGATTCTCCAAATGTACTAAATCAGTGCATTGCAAAGTTTTATTTCAAGCAATTTTAAACCTCAAGGGAATGTTTGTATGATTTTAAGAAATAGCTTAAGAGCTGTCTTTTAGAAGTTATACAGAATAAAATGGCTGTTCTTTTTACTGTTTTTTTTTTCTTTTTTACTTTTCAGTTTGGTAACTTGATTTTTTAAATGCAAATTTATAAAGTGTAAAGCTGAATATATTTAAGTTATTTTTTATTAGATATTTTCTTTATTTACATTTTAAATGTTATCCCCTTTCCATGTTTCCCCTCCAAAAAGTTCCCTAATCCAATCTCCCATCCCTTACTCACGAACCCACTCACTCCTGCTTCCATGTCCTGGCATTCTCCTACACTGGGGCAATGAGCCTTCACAGGTTCAAGGGTCTTACCTCTCATTGATGTCCATCCAGGCCATCCTCTGCTACCCATGTGGCTGGAACCATGGGTCCCTCCATGTGTACTCTTTGGTTGGTGGTTAAGTCCCTGGGAGCTCTTGGGGTACTGGTTGGTTCATATTGTTGTTCCTTCGATGGGACTGCAAACCCATTCAGATGACCCCTTGAATCCTTTCTCTAGTTCCTCCAGTGGGGACCTTGTGCTCAGTTCAGTGGTTGTCTGAGAGAAACTGCCTCTGTATTTGTCAGGCACTGGCAGAGCCTCTTAGGAAACAGCTATATCAGGTTCCTGTCAACAAGCACTTGTTGGCATCCACAATAGTGTCTGGGTTTGGTAACAGTATATGGGATGGATTCCCAGGTTAGGCAGTCTCTGAATGGCCTTTCCTTCAGTCTCTGCTCAACATTTTATCTCTGTATCTCCTCACATGGGAATTTTGTTCCCCCTTCTAAGAAGGATTGAAGTATCCACACTTTGGTCTTTCTTCTTCTTGAGCTTCATATGGTCTGTGGATTATATCTTGCATATTCTGAGCTCCTGGGCTAACATCCACTTATTAGTGAGTGCATGCCATGTGTGTTCTTTTGTGATTGGGTTATCTCACTCAGGATAATATTTTCTAGCTCCATCCATTTGCCTAAGAATTGTATGAAGTCATTGTTTTTAATAGCTGAGTAGTACTCTATTGTGTAAATGTACCACATTTGCTGTATCTGCTCCTCTGTTGAGGGACATCTGGGTTCTTTCTAGCTTCTGGCTAGTTAAGTAAGGCTGCTATGGACATAGTGGAGCGTTTGTCCTTATTACATGTAGGAGCATCTTCTGGGTATATGCCCAGGAGTGGTATAGTTGGGTCCTCAGGTAGTACTATGCCCAATTTTCTGAGGAACCATCAAACTGATTTCCAGTGTAATTTTACCAGCTTGCAATCCCACCAGCAGTGGAGGAGTGTTGTTCTTTCTCCATATCCTCACCAGTATCTGCTGTCACCTGAGTTTTTGATCGTAGCCATTCTAAACTGATAATGAGGTGGAATCTCAGGGTTGTTTTGATTTGTGTTTCCCTGATGACTAAGGATGTTGAACATTTCTTTAGGTGCTTCTTAGCCATTCAGTATTCCTCAATTGAGAATTCTTTGTTCAGCTCTGTACCCCATTTTTTTTTATTGGATAAATTCTCTATTTACATTTCATTTTCCTTTTTCTGGTTCCAGGCCCCCCAAAGGTCCCCCATGCCCTTTTCCCTCCCTGTGTTCCCCCATTCACCCTTTCCCACTTCCCTCTTCTGGTATTCCCTTACACTGATGCTTTGAGCCTTTCCAGAACCAGGCTCCGCTCCTTCCTTCTTGTTGGACATCATTTAGTATGTGGATTGTGTCTTTGGTGTCCCACGATTCTAGGCTAATATCCACTTATCAGTGAGTGCATACCATGGGTGTTCTTTTGAGACTGTATTACCTCACTTAGTATGATGTTTTCCAGCTCCATCCATTTCTCTAAGAATTTCATGAATTCATTGTTTCTAATGGCTGAGTAGTACTCCATTGTGTATATAGACCACATTTTTTGTATCCATTCTTCCATTGAGGGACATCTGGGTTCTTTCCAGCTTCTGGCTATTATAAATAGGGCTGCTATGAACATAGTGGAGCATGTATCCTTATTGCATGCTGAGGAATCTTCTGAGTATATGCCCAGGAGTGGTATGGCTTGGTCCTCTGGAAGTATCGTGTCCAGTTTTTTGAGGAACCGCCAGACTGATTTCCAGAGTGGTTGTACCAGCTTGCACTTCCACCAGCAGTGGAGGAGTGTTCCTCTTTTTCCACATCCTCGCCAACACCTGTTGTTTCCTGAGTTTTTAATCTTAGCCATTCTGACTGGTGTGAGGTGAAATCTCAGGGTTGTTTTGATTTGCATTTCCCTAATGACTAATGATGTTGAACATTTTTTAAGGTGTTTCTCAGCCATACAGATTTCTTCAGGTGAAAAGCCTTTGCTTAGCTCTGTACCCCATTTTTGATAGGGTTATTTGGTTTTCTGGGGTCTAACTTCTTGAGTTCTTTGTATACATTGGATATTATCCCTCTGTCAGATGTAGGGTTGGTGAAGATCTTTTCCCAATTTGTTGGTTGCTGATTTGTCCTTTTGACAGTGTCTTTTGCCTTGCACAAACTTTGTAATTTTATAAGGTCCTATTTGTCTATTATTTTTTTTTCTTTTTTTTTATTGGATATATTCTATATTTACATTTCATTTCCCTTTTTTTGTTTCCCCACCCCCCTGAGGTCCCACATGCCCTTTTCCCTCCCCCTGCTCCCTCATCCACCCCTTCCCACTTCCCTGTTCTGGTATTCCCCTACACTGATGATTTGATCCTTTCCAGCATTAGTGTCCATTCCTTTCTTCTTGTCAGACATCATTTGGTATGTGAATTGTGTCTTTGGTGTCCCACGATTCTAGGCTAATATCCACTTATCAGTGAGTGCATACCATGGGTATTCTTTTGAGACTGGGTTACCTCACTTAGAATGATGTTCTCCAGCTTCATCCATTTCTCTAAGAATTTCATGAATTCATTGTTTCTAATGGCTGAATAGTATTCCATTGTGTATATATACTACATTTTTTGTATCCATTCCTCTGTTGAGGGACATCTGGGTTCTTTCCAGCTTCTGGCTATTTAAGGCTGCTATGAACATCATGGAGCATGTATGCTTATTGCATGCTGGGAGTCTTCCGGGTATATTCCCAGGAGTGGTATGGCTGGATCCTCCGGAAATATCATGTCCAGTTTTTTGAGGAACCGCCAGACTGATTTCCAGAGTGGTTGTACCAGCTTGCACTTCCACCAGCAGTGGAGGAGTGTTCCTCTTTTTCCACATCCTCGCCAACACCTGTTGTTTCCTGAGTTTTTAATCTTAGCCATTCTGACTGGTGTGAGGTGAAATCTCAGGGTTGTTTTGATTTGCATTTCCCTAATGACTAATGATGTTGAGCATTTTTTAAGGTGTTTCTCAGCCATACAGATTTCTTCAGGTGAAAAGTCTTTGTTTAGCTCTGTACCCCATTTTTGATAGGGTTATTTGGTTTTCTGGGGTCTAACTTCTTGAGTTCTTTGTATACATTGGATATTATCCCTCTGTCAGATGTAGGGTTGGTAAAGATCTTTTCCCAATTTGTTGGTTGCTGATTTGTCCTTTTGACAGTGTCTTTTGCCTTGCAGAAACTTTGTAATTTTATAAGGTCCAATTTGTCTATTCTTGGTCTTAGAGCATAAGCTATTGCTGTTCTGTTCAGGAACTTTCCCCCTGAGCCAATGTCCTCAAGGGTCTTCCCCAGTTTCTTTTCTATTAGTTTTAGTGTGTCTGATTTAATATGAAGGTCCTTGATCCCCTTGGAGTTGAGCTTAGTACAAGGAGATAAGAGTGGATTGATTCTCATTCTTCTGCATGTTGACCTCCAGTTGAGCCAGCACCATTTGTTGAAAAGGCTTTTTTCCACTGGATGTTTTCCGCTCCTTTGTCAAAGATCAGTTGGCCATAGATGTGTGGGCTCAATTCTGGGTCTTCAATCTTATTCCATTGATCCACCTCTCTGTCACTGTACCAATACCATGCAGTTTTTAACATCACTGCTCTGTACTATTGCTTGAGGTCCGAGATATTGATTCCCCCAGAAGATCTTTTACTGTTGATAATAGTTTTAGCTGTCCTGGGTTTTTTGTTATTCCAGATGAATTTGAGAATTGCTCTTTCTAGATCTATGAAGAACTGAGTTGGGATTTTGATGGGGATTGCATTGAATCTGTATATTGCTTTTAGCAAGATTGCCATTTTGACTATATTAGTCCTGCCCATGAGCATGGAAGATTTTTTCATTTTCTGAGGTCTTCTTCCATTTCCTTCTTCAGAGACCTGAAGTTTTTGTCATACAAATCTTTCACTTGTTTGGTTAGAGTCACACCAAGATACTTTATATTGTTTGTGGCTATTGTGAAGGGTGTCATTTCCCTAATTTCTTTCTCAGCCTGCTTATCCTTTGAGTATAGGAAGGCTACTGATTTGCTTGAGTTGATTTTATAACCAGCCACTTTGCTGAAGTTGTGTATCAGCTGTAGGAGTTCTCTGGTGGAGCTTTTTGGGTCGTTTAAGTATATTATATCATCTGCAAATAGTGATAGTTTGACTTCTTCCTTTCTAATTTGTATCCCTTTGACTTTCTTATGTTGTCAAATTGCTCTAGCTAGTACCCCAAGTACTATATTGGAAAGGTATGGTGAGAGGGGGCAGCCTTGTCTAGTCCCTGATTTTAGTGGGATTGCTTCAAGTTTCTCTCATTTTACTTTGTTGTTGGCTACCGGTCTGCTTTATATATATTGGATATTAGTCATTTATCAGATCTAGAATTGGTAAAGATCTATTCACAATCTGTTGGTTGCTGTTTTGTCCTATTGACAGTGTCCTTTGCTTTACAGAAGCTTTGCAATTTTATGAGGTCCAATTTGTCAGTTCTTGATCTTAGAGCATAAGCTATTGGTGTTCTGTTCAGGAAAATTTTCCCTGGGCCCATGTGCTCAAGGCTCTTCCTCATGTTCTCCTCTATAAGTTTCAGTGTATCTGGTTTTATGTTGAGGGTCCTTGATCCACTTAGACTTAAGCTTTGTACAGAGAGATAAGAATGGATCAATTGCATTCTTTTACATGTTGATTACCAGTTGAAACAGCTCCATTTGTTGAAAATGCTGTCTTTTTTCCACTAGATAGTTTTAGTTCCTTTGTCAAAGATCAAATGACTGTAGGTGTGTGGGTTCATTTCTGGATCTTCATTTCCATTCCATTGATCTACCTGCCTGTCACTGTACCAATACGATACATTTTTTTTTTTTATCATGATTGCTCTGAGGTCAGCGATTGTGATTCCACCAGAAGTTTTTTTATTGTTGAGAATAGTTTTTGCTATTCAGTTTTTTTTTTTGTTGTTGTTATTCTAGATGAATTTGCAAATTGTTCTTTCTAGCTCTAAGACAAATTGAGTTGGAATTTTGATCAGGATTGTATCGAATCTGTAGATTGCTTTGGGCAAGATGGCCATTTTTACTATATTAATCCTGTCAATACATGAGCATGGAAGATGTTTCCATCTTCTGATCTCCCTCAATTTCTTTCTTCAGAGAGTTGAAGTTCTTGACATATAGATCTTTCACTTGCTTAGTTAGAGTCACACCAACATATTTTATGTTATTTGTAACTATTGTGAAGGGTGTTGTTTCTCTAATTTCTTTCTCAGCCTGTTTATTGTTTGAGTAGTGGAGGGCCACTGATTTGTTTGAGTTAATTTTATATCTGGCCACTTTGCTGAAGTTGTTTATCAGGTTTAGGAGTTCTCTGGTGGAATTTTGGGGGTCACATATATTCTATATCATCTGCAAATAGTCATATTTTTACTTCTTCCTTTCCAATTTGTATACCTTTGACCTTCTTTTGTTGTCTAATTGCTCTGGCTAGGACTTTGAGTACTATATTCAATAGGTATGGAGAGAGAGGGCAGCCTTGTCTAGTCCCTGATTTTAGTGGGATTGCTTCAAGTTTCTCTCCATTTAGTTTGATGTTGGCTACTGGTTTGCTGTATATTGCTTTTACTGTGTTTAGGTATGGGCCTTGAATTCTTGATCTTTCCAAGAATTATCATGAAGGGGTATTGGATTTTGTCAAATGGTTTCTCAGCATCTAATGAAATGATCATGTGCTTTTTTTTTTTTTTGAGTTTGTTTATATAGCGGATTATGTTGATAGATTTCCTTATATTTGAACCATCCCTACCTGATCATGATGGATGATCATTTTGATGTGTTCTTGGATTTGGTTTGCAAGAATTTTATTGAGTATTTTTGCATCAATATTCATAAGGAAGATTGGTCTAAAGTTCTCTTCCTTTGTTTGGTCTTTCTGTGGTTTAGGCATCAGAGTAATTGTGGCTTCATAGAACAAATTAGGTAGTGTTCCTTCGGTTTTTATTTGTGGAATCTTTTGGAGAGTATTAGTATTAGGTCTTCTTTGAAGGTCTGATAGAACTCTGTACTAAACCCAGTGGGTCCTGCCCTTTTCTTGGTTGGGAGACTATTAATGACTGCTTCTATTTCATTAGGGCTTATGCGACTGTTTAGATCATTTATCTGATCCAGATTTAACTTTGGTACCTGATATCTGTCTTGGAAATTGTCCATTTCATCCAGATTTTCCAGTTTTATTAAGTATAAGCTATTGTAGTATGATCTAATGATTTTTTTGAATTTCCACATTTCTGTTGTTATATCTCCCTTTTCATTTCTGATTTTTTTAATTTGGATAATGCCTCTGTTCCCCCTGGTTAGTCTAGCTAGGGGATATCTATCTTGTTGATTTTCTCAAAGAACCAGCTCTTGGATTGGTTGATTTTTTTTGTGTAGTTCTTTTTGTTTATTCTTGGTTGATTTTAGCCCTGAGTTTGATTTTTTTCCTGCCATCTACTCCTCTTGGGTGTATTTGCTTCTTTTTGTCTTAGAGCTTTCAGATGTGCTGTCAAGCTGCTACTGTATGCTCTCTCCAGTTTCTTTTTTGAGGCACTCAGTTGTATGAGTTTTCTTCTTAGGACTGCTTTCATTATGTCCCATAGGGTTGGGTGTGTTGTGGCTTCATTTTTATTAAATTCTAAAAAGTCTTTAATTTCTTTCATTATTTCTTTCTTTACTAAGTTATGATTAAGTAGAGTGTTGTTCAGCTTCCATGTGTATGTGGGCTTTCTATTGTTTTTGTTGTTCTTGAAGATCAGTCTTAACCCATGATGATCTGATAGGATACATGGGATTATTTCAATCTTCTTGTATCTGTTGAGGCCTGTTTTGTGACTGATTATGTGGTCAATTTTGGAGAAGGTACCATGAGGTACTGAGAAGAAGGTATATTCTTTTGTTTTAGGATTTAATGTTCTATAGATATCTGTTAAATCCATTTGGTCTATAACTTCTATTAGTTTCACTGTGTCTCTGTTTAGTTTCTGTTTCTATGATCTTTCTGTTGCTGAGAGTGGGGTGTTTAAGTCTCTCACTATTATTGTGTGAGGTGCAAGGTGTGCTTTGAGCTTTAGTAAAGTTTCTTTTATGAATGTGGGTGCCCTTGCTTTTGGAGCATAGATATTTAGAACTGAGAGTTCTTCTTGGTATATTTTTCTTTGATGAGTATAAAGTGTCCTTCCTTTTATTTTTTGATAACTTTAGGTTGGAAGTTGATTTTATTCGATATTAGAATGGTTACTCCAGCTTGTTTCTTGGGACCATTTGCTTGGAAAATTGTTTTCCAGCCTTTTACTTTGAAGTAGTGTCTGTCTTTGTCATTGAGGTGTGTTTCTTGTATGTAGCAAAATGTTGGGTCCTGTTTATGCATCCAATCTGTTAGTCTATGTCTTTTTATTGGGGAATTGAGTCCATTGATGTTAAGAGATATTAAGGAATAGTGATTGTTGCTTCTGTTATTTTTGATGTTGTTTTTATGTGTGTGTTGTTATCTTCTTTTGGTTTTGTTGAAAGAAGATTACTTTCTTGCATTTTCTAGGATGCAATTTCCCTCTTTTTTGTTGGCTTTGTGGAAAGATATTGCATAAGTTTGGTTTTGTCAAGGAATATTTTGGTTTCTCCATCTATGGTCATTGAGAGTTTTACTGGGTATTATAGTCCGGGCTTGCATTTGTGTTCTCTGAGGGTCCTTATGATATCTGCCAGGATTTTCTAGATTTCATAGTCTGTGGAAACATGTTTGGTGTAATTCTGATAGGCCTGCCTTCATTTGTTACTTGACCTTTTCCTTTGCTGCTTTTAATATTTTTTGTTTTGTGCATTTGGTGTTTTGACTATTATGTGCCTAGAGGAATTTCTTTTCTGGTCCAATATATTTCAGAGTTCTGTAGGCTTCTTGTATGTTATATTCATCTCTTTCTTTAGGTTAGGGAAGTTTTCTTCTATAATTTTGCTGAAGATATTTACTGGCCCTTTAAGGTGGGAATCTTCACTCCCTTCTATACCTATTATCCTTACGTTTAGTCTTCTCACTGTGTCTTGGATTTCCTGGATGTTTAGGGTCAGGAGCTTTTTTCATTTTGCATTTTCTTTGACTGTTGTGTCAATGTTTTCTATGGTATCTCCTGCACCTGAGAGTCCCTCTTCTATCTTTTGTATTCTGTTCCTAATGCTTGCATCTATGATCTCTTTTCTATGTTTTCTATGTCCAGAGTTGACTTCCTTTGTGATTTCTTTATTGTTTCAACTTCCACTTTTAGATCCTGGATGGTTTTGTTCTATTCCTTTACCTGTTCTGTTTTCCTGTAATTCTTTAAGGCTGTTTGTGTTCTTCTTTAAGGGCTTCTACCTCTTTACCTGTGTTCTCTTGTATTTCTTTAAGGGAGTTATTTATGTCCTTCTTGAAGTCCTCTATCATCATCATGAGATGTGATTTTAAATCAGAGTCTTGCTTTTCTGGTGTGTTGGTGTATCCAGGGCTCGCTGTGGTGGGAAACTGGGTTCTGATGATGCCACGTAGCCTTGGTTTCTATTGCTTATGTTCTTGCCCTTGCCTTTAGCCATCTGATTATTTCTGGTGTTCGCTGTTCTCACTGTCTCTGACTGTAGGTTGTCCCTCCTGCAAACCTGTGTGTCAGCACTCCTGGGAGACCAGTTCTCTCTGGGAGTACTTTGGTTATGAAGAGCTGTGGTTCAGGGTCAGCTCTTGGGTGCAGACAGAAACCAGAAGGATCCTGTCCTTTGCTGTTCCTTAGTTCCCATGTCCTAATGGCTCTGGGATGGTCCCTTTTGGGCCAGGAATTTGAAGAGAAGTGGTGGTCTTGCCTTTGCTTGCAGGTGTTTAGGCACTCTTAGAAAACCAGCTGTCCCCTGGTGTCATTTGTATATATAGTGCTATGGCACAGGTTCAGCACTGGGTGCAAAGGGAAACTGGAAGTTTCCTGTCCCAGGCTGCTCCTTGATTCCTGTGTCTGGATGGTTCTGGGCAGTTTTCTCTGAGAAGAAGTGGCAGATATAGGTTTTCTAAAAAAATATTTACTTAAAATTTTTATTTTTTTAATTTATTATTTTTATTTTTTGATAAACAACAAATAGTGTCAGTCGTATTTTCAAATAATTGTTTCATTTTGTATGATGAATAGCCAACTCTCAAAGTCTTTATTGTCTTTCTTCCTTTTAGGTAAAGATGATACCCATTAAAATGCCTGTAGTTCAGTGTGCAGCTCAAACCACTGGGCTAGGATTTTCTGGGGGGGGGATTATTATAATTCATAGGTTGTCTATTATATTTCTTTAGTGTCACAAAAAATGTCAAAAAGACCTGTTCTCCAGGGTTGATATTTATTAAATTGAATTAGTTTGTACTACATAATTTATCAGTGTGTCTATTTTTCCCTGTGAGTACCTGGCAGTGACTAACACAATGACTATAGGCTGTGTTCCCACTGTCATGACCCAGAGACTGCCATCTGTGCCTGACATGGTTTGTATTATCAGTGAAAAAGAAAGCTGGTCAAGGTACGAGTACTGTGGCTTTCCTCTGTATGAATCTTAGTATACCTATGAAAGCAGTCATGCTGGCTTGTGTGATATTTAAAGGTTCTTGGAGATCTCTAGAGAATAAGTGACCATTCTTGGAAAACTGATGGTATAGCCAAAAGTCAGAGGTCTCTCTGTGGTTTAGTAACGTTTTACAGTCCTGTGGAATAAGTTTCTGCTTTTTTTCCTCACTGAATCTCATGGAGGTGGGTGCTTTACGAGCAGAACAGTTCTATCTAGAGTGGAAGCATTAAGACACACTGTGGAAGTTCTCTAGGAGTCCCACTGGGTCTTCTCTCCTTCTTACTTACTAGTGCTGTTGGTTTGTCAGCAATTGAAACCCTCTAACTACATTTTCAAAGCTATTATAGCTGAATGCAATGGTAATGAAGCTGTTATGTCATGTTGGGATAAAGATGGGAATTGTCCCCAAGCTGCTTGCTGTTGGTTAATATACTCAGATGCGACAGTGTAATAAACTGCATGCTAGCACTTCTGTGCTTTAAGTAATATGTAAGAAGCCAGAGAGGGAAGGATTGAGGACTAGCGAGGTAAGAACGGTTCCATGAAGATCATAGCCTCAAGCAAGAATTTCAAAGAATGAGGAAATAGGCCCATGATTTTTAACTGCTCTGGCGGGGTCCTGTGGTAGGAAGATCTTGGACTTCAGAATTAGACTGATCCAGTCCCCAGTTGTGATGATACATTTAAAGAGCATCCGTAAACTGAGAGCCAATTTGTTTCTTTCTATGCATTCTTTCATCTTTTGCTCCTATTGGTTAATTCTGTTCCCCACTCCCAAAGTCCGAATTTCTTATCCCCAAGATGTTCAACAGTTAAACACTGTGAGATACTTACTTTATACATTGCAGTTTCACCTGTGCATATTCAATAAAAGCAATCTTGCAGTCCTGGAATTTTGATTATTATATTTATCTCTCTGTTTTGCTATTTAGCTGCTTTTACCCACACTAAAAAATGTAGACTGCTTCTCAGCATTACTTACAAAGAGATCATCTTTTTTTGCCATCTGTATTTTTATTAGATATATTCTTTATTTACATTTCAAATGTCCCCCTTTCCTGGTCCCCCTTCCCTAATCTGCTAACCCCTCATGCTCCCCCTGTTTACTAATCTACCCACTCCTGCTTCCCTGCCTTGGCATTCCCTTATACTGGGGCATCTAGCCTTCTCAGGACCAAAGGTCTCTCCTCCCTTAAATGTCCAACAAGACTCTGCTGTATATGCATCTAGAGCCATGGGTCCCTCCATGTGTGGTCTTTGGTTGGTGGTTTAGTCCTTGAGAGTTCTGGGAGTACTGGGTGGTTCAAATTGTTGTTCCTTCTATGGTGCTGCAAACCCCTTCAGCTCCTTGGGCCCTTTCTCTAGGTCTTCCATTGGGGACTCAGTACTCAGTTCAATGGTTGGCTGAGAGTGTCCCTGTCTGTATGTCATGCACTGGCAGAGCCTCCCAGGTGACAGCTATATCAGGCTTCTGTCAGCAAGCACTTGTTGGCATCCACAATAGTGTCTGTGTTTTGTAACTGTATATAGGATGGATACCTAGGAGGGACAGTCTCTGAATGGTCTTTCCCTCAGCCTCTGCTCCACAATTTGTCTCTGTATCTCCACCTGTGGGTATTTTGTTCCCCCTTCTAAGAAGGACCAGAGTATCCATCCTTTGGTATAAGGAGTGTTCCTCTTTCTCTATATCCTTGCCAGCACCTGTGGTCTCCTGAGTTTTAGATCTTAGCTATTCTGACTGGTGTGAGATGAAATCTCAGGGTTGTTTTGATTTGCATTTCCCTGATGACACAGGATGTTGAACATTTCTTTAGGTGCTTCTCAGCCATTCAGTATTCCTCAGGTGAAAATTCTTTGTTTAGCTCTGTACCCCATTTTTAAACAAGGTTATTTGGTTCTCTAAAGTCTAACTTCTTGAGTTCTCTGTATATATTGGATATTAACCCTCTGTCGGATATCGGGTTGGTAAAGATCTTTTCCCAATTTGTTGGTGGCTGTTTTGTCCTTCTGACAGTGTCCTTTGCCTTACAGAAACTTTGTAATTTTATGAGGTCCCATTTGTTAATTCTTGATCTTAGAGCATAAGCTATTGGTGTTCTGTTCAGGAACTTTCCCCCTGTGCCCATGTCCTCCAGGGTCTTCCCCAGTTTCTTTTCTGTTAGTTTCAGTGTGTCTGGCTTTATGTGGAGGTCCTTGATCCACTTGGAGTTGATCTTAGTACAAGGTGATAAGAGTGGGTCAATTTGCATTCTTCTGCATGTTGACCTCCAGTTGAACCAACACCATTTGTTGAAAAGGCTATCTTTTTTCCACTGGATGGTTGTAGCTCCTTTATCAAAGATAAGTGACCATAACTCTGTGGGTTCATTTCTGGGTCTTCAATCCTATTCCATTGATCTACTTGCCGGTTGCTGTACCAATACCATGCAGTTTTTAACACAGTTGCTCTGTAGTACTGCTTGAGGTCAGGGATATTGATTCCCCCAGAAGTCCTTTTATTGTTGAGAATAGTTTTAGCTATCCTGGGTTTTTTTGTTATTCCAGATGAATTTAAGAATTGCTCTTTCTAGATCTATAAAGAATTGATTTGGGATTTTGATGGGGATTACATTGAATCTGTATATTGCTTTTGGCAAGATGGCCATTTTTACTATATTGATCCTGCCAATCCAAGAGCAAGAAATATTTTTCCATCTTCTGAGGTCTTTTTCGATTTCTTTCTTCAAAGACTTGAAGTTCTTGTCATACAGATCTTTCACTTGTTTGGTAAGAGTCATGCCAAGATACTTTATATTGTTTGTGGCTATTGTGAAGTGTGTTATTTCCCTAACTTCTTTCTCAGCCTGCTTGTCCTTTGAGTATAGGAAGGCTACTGATTTGCTTGAGTTGATTTTATAACCAGCCACTTTGCTGAAGTTGTTTATCAGCTGTAGGAGTTCTCTGGTGGAGTTTTTTGGATCGTTTAAGTATACTGTCATATCATCTGCAAATAATGATACTTTGACTTCTTCCTTTCCAATTTGTATCCCTTTGACTTCCTTATGTTGTCTAATTGCTCTCGCTAGAACTTCAAGTACTATATTGAAAAGATATGGAGAGAGAGGGCAGCCTTGTCTAGTCCCTGATTTTAGTGGGATTGCTTCAAGTTTCTCTCCATTTATTTTGATGTTGGCTACTGGTTTGCTGTATATCGCTTTTATTATGTTTAGGTATGGGCCTTGACATCATTAGTCATCAGGGAAATGGAAATCAAAACAACCCTGAGATTCCATCTCACACCAGTTAGAATGGCTAAGATTAAAAACTCAAGAGACAACAGGTGCTGGCGAGGATGTGGAGAAAGGGGATCACTCCTCCATTGTTGGTGGGATTGCAAGATGGTACAACCGCTCTGGAAATCAGTCTGGCAGTTCCTCAGAAAATTGGGCATGACACTTCCAGAGGACCCTGTCATACCACTCCTGGGCATATACCCAGAGGATTCCCCTGCATGCAATAAAGACACATGCTCCACTATGTTTATAGCAGCCTTATTTATAATAGCCAGAAGGTGGAAGGAGCCCAGATGTCCCTCAAAGGAGGAATGGATACAGAAAATGTGGTATATTTATACAATGGAATACTACTCAGCAATTAAAAATAATGAATTCATGCAATTTGTAGGCAAATGGAAAATATCAACCTAAGTGAGTCACCCCAATCACAAAAGAATACACATGAATTGCAATCACTGATAAGTGGATATTAAGGAGCCCAGAAGCTCTGAATACTCAATACACAGTTAGCTAAGCAAAAGATTCCCAAGAAAAGTGATGGAGAGGACCCTGGTCCGGAAAAGACTAAATCTGGTTTTGTAGGAGAGTACCAGAACAGAGAAATAGTGGGGAGGGGAGGGTGATTGGGGAATGGGGGGGTTGAGGACTTATGGGACATATGGTAGGGGGGGGAACTGGAAAGGGGAAAGCCTTTGGAATGTAAACAAAGAATATAGAAAAAATAAATAAATAAATAAATAAAAACAAAAACAAAAAATAAATAAAATAAAATAAAATAAGTGCATGTTCTTATATGAAAAGTCCATTCTAAGAGCAGATGCCTGATCCTTAGTTAATGAAATAAAACACTGTAAAGTGTATCTGTTCTGCTTCGTGAATAGCAATGTCAGTAAATAGATGTGTCTCGAATGTATTAATCTAAATGCAACATATGGTGACTTGTTCTAATGGACCCCAAAAGTCTGTGGTCAGAAAGCAATTAAAGAGATTTTAATCTAATTATAAGCAAAGTTACTTTCTTAGAAAAGTGGGGGAAAAAAGGCCAAACGTTTAATTTTACAGTCTTTATGCCCATCTACTGGCCAGAATTATCAAACAAGGGTATTATTTCCATCCTTGGGAAGGAGTGAATTGGGGAACAGGGGGAGGGAAGAGGGCTTATGGGACTTTTGGGGAGGGGGGATCCAGGAAAGGGGCATTCATTTGAAATGTAAATAAAGAGTATATCAAATAAAAAATTTAAAAAATAAAAAAAAAGAAATATTTTCCATGTAAATCTTCAATTCTATCATAAAATGTTTTTACTTCCTTTTTCAATTAATTTAGCAATATTCTTTATGTCTACCATTTTACTCTTTATTTTCCATGAAAATTGGCAATTTTAACATGTTTTTCTTTATATTTTTTCAATTTTGTCAGAAATATTTTCCATATAAATCTTCAATTTTATCATAAAATGGTTTTACTTTCTTTTTCAATTAAAAAAAAGAAAAAAAATAAATACAACTTTATTCCCAGAAAAAAAAAAAGAATCGATCAATTTGCATTCTTCTGCATATTAACTGCCAGTTGAACCAGCACCATTTGTTGAAAAGGCTCTCTTTTTTCCACTGGATGGTTTTAGCTCCTTTGTCAAAGATCATGTGACCATAGGTGTGTGGGTTCATTACTGAGTCTTCAATTCTCTTCCATTGATCCACCTTCCTGTCACTGTACCAATACCATACAATTTTTATCACTATTGCTTTGTAGTACTGCTTGAGGTCCAGGATACTGATTCTTCCAGAAGTTCTTTTATTGTGGGGAATAGTTTTAAATATACTGGGTTTTTTGTTACTTCAAATGAATTTGAGAATTGCTCTTTCTACCTCTATGAAGAATTGAGTTGGGATTTTGATGGGGATTGCATTGAATCTGTAGATTGCTTCTGGCAAGATGGCCATTTTAACTATATTAATCTTGCCTATCCATGAGCATGGGAGATCTTTCCATCTTCTGAGGTCTTCTTTGATTACTTTCTTCAGAGTTTTGAAGTTCTTGTCATACAGATCTTTCACTTGTTTGGTTAGTGTCTCACCAAGATACTTTATATTGTTTGTGACTATTGTGAAGGGTGTTGTTTCCATACTTTTTTTCTCAGCCTGCTTATCCTTTGAGTATAGGAAGGCTACTGATTTATTTCTTTTTTTCTTTTTCCTTTTTTTTTGAAAAGCATGTTCTTTTATTGAAAAACTAAAAACATTTTATGACAAAATTGAAGATTTACATGGAAAATATTTCTGATAAAATAGAAGAGACATATAGAGAAACACATTAAAATTGACAGCTTTCATGGAAAATTAAAGAGTAAAATGGTAGACATAAAAATTGCTAAATTGGTCTGCGACCTGCACACAGGATCTGGGCAAATCGGCAGTTATTCTGTGTGCCAGCCAGATGTGGGTCCTGTGCCCTGTGGGGTGTTCCGCACTGAGAGGGCTCCCCGCCACCATCTTTGCTCCTGGTCAGACAGGACAAGCAGCCCCAGGTACGGAGATATCCAAGTTTAAGATCTCTGGGGATACCTGTGGCGACCTGTGCAGGATCTGGGCAGATCGGCAGTTTGTCTGTGTGCCAGTCAGGTATGGTTCCTGTGCTCTGTGGGATGGTCAGCACTTGGAGGGGCTCCCAGCCACCATCTTTGCTCCCTGACAGAGCAGACAAGCAGCACCAGGTTCACAGAGACAACAGAGTATAACATTGCCTGGAGCAAGATACACCAGGGCTCCAACAGCACCCAAGAGGAGGGCAGCACATCAGCAATCTGTGCCAAGGGAAACCCAGTCATCCAGTGGTGCGGAAATAGCCTTATGGGCTCACAGGGGGTTCAAGCACCAGCCAGTGAATACAAAACCAACTAACGCCAGAGATAACCAGATGGCAAAAGGCAAACGTAGGAACATTACTAACAAAAATAAAAGCATTATGGCAGCATCTGAACCCAATTCTCCAACAACAGGAAGTGCTGGATACCCTAACACACCAGAAAAACAATATTTGGATTATGTTGTTAGAGGAATACAAAAAGGACACAAATAAATCTCTTAAAGAAATACAGGAGAAAATGGGTCAGAAGATAGAAGCCAATAAGGAGGAAATGAAAAAATCACTTAAAGATATTCAGGAGAACTTGGGTTAACAGGCAGAAGTCATGAAAGAGGAAACACAAAAATCTCTTAAAGAATTACATGAAAGCACAAACAAGAAAGTGAAGGATCTGAGCAAAACCATCCAGGATCAAAAAACAGAAGTAGAAACAACTAAGAAATCACAAACGGAGACAACTTTGGAGATAGAAAACCTTGGGAAGAAATCAGGGGCCATAGATGCAAATATCAACAACAGAATACAAGAGATAGAAGTAAGAATCTCAGATGCCAAGATACCATAGAAACCATGGACTCAACAGTCAAAGAAAATGCAAAATGCAAAAAGCTTGTAACCTAAAACATCTAGGAAATCCAGGACACAATGAGAAGACCAAACCTAAGGATTATAGGTATAGAAGAGAGTAAAGATTTACAACTTAAAGGGCCACCATCTTGGATCCCACAGTACAACCAGGGAAGTGCCTGATCTACAGGGAGCCCCGCGTTTAGACAGAGCCCCACAGTCCGCCACCATCTTGGCAAGAGCAGCTCAACCAGACAGAGCCTCGCGGACTGAGATCCTCACCATCTTGGATTCTCAGTTCAACCAGGGAAGTGCCTGATCTCCAGGGAGTCCCACGGTTATGCGGACAAGGCATTCTAGGGCTCCAACCACACCCAAGAGTAGGGCAGCACATCAGCAATCTGTCCCAGGGGAAACCCAGTAATTCAGTGGTGGGGAAATTGCCTTACAGGTCCACAGGAGGTTCAAGCACCAGACAGTATCAACAGGAACAACTAATGCCAGAGATAAACAGATGGCAAAAGGCAAATGCAGGAACATTAGTAACAGAAATCAAGGCAATATGGAAGCATCTGAACCCAATTCCCCAACAACAGCAAGTCCTGGATACCCCAACACTCCAGAAAAGCAAGATTTGGATTTATAATCACTGGTCATGATGCTGTTAGAGGAACACAAAAAGGACATAAATAAATCTCTTAAAGAAATACAGGGGAACATGAATAGGTTAGAAGCCTATTAGAGTGAAGATATACAACTTAAAGGGCCAGCAAATATCTTCAACAAAATTATGGAAGAAAACTTCCCTAACCTAAAGAGAGAGTTGCCATGAATATACAAGAAGCCTACAGAACTCCAAACAGACTGGACCAGAACAGAAATACCTCCCGTCACATAATAATCAAAACCCCAAATGTACTAAACAAAGAAAGAATATTAAGAGCAGTAAGAGAACAAAAGGCCAAGTAACATATAAAGGAAGACCGATTAGAATTACATTGGATTTCTCACCAGAGACCATAAAAGGTAGAAGATCTTGGGCAGATCTCATACAGACTCTAAGAGAACACAAATGCCAGCCAAGATTACTATACCCAGCAAAACAATCAATCACCATAGATGCAGAAATCAAGATATTCCATGATAAAACCAAATTTACACAATATCTTTCCACAAATCCAGCTCTACAAAAGATAATAGGCAGAAAATACCAATGCAAGGAGGGAAACTACACCCAGGAAAAAGCAAGATAGTAAACTTCTTTCATCAAGCCCAAAAGAAGATAACCACTCAAATATAAAAATAACATAAAAAATAACAGGAAGTAATATTCAATACTCCTTAATATCTCAACATCAATTGACTCAATTCCCCAATAAAAAGACATAGACTAACAGACTGGATACATAAACAGGACCCTACATTTTGCTGCTTACAGGAAACACACCTCAGGATCAAAGACAAACACTACCTCAGAGTAAAAGGCTGGAAAACAATTTTCCAAGCAAATGGTCTCAAGAAACAAGCTGGAGTAGCCATCCTAATATCAGATAAAGTTGACTTTCAACCTAAAGTCATCAAAGGAAACACTAAGGACACTACTTACTGGTCAAAGGAAAAATCCACTAAGAAGAACTCTCCATTCTGAACATCTATGCTCCAAATGCAAGGGTACCCTCATTCATAAAAGAAACTTTACTAAAGCTCAAAGCACACATTGCACCTAACACAATAATTGTGGGCAACTTCAACACTCCACTCTCCTCAATGGACAGATCAGGAAAACAGAAACTAAACAGGGACTCAGTGAAACTAACTGAAGCATTAGACCTATTGGATTTAACATATATACGGAACATTTTATCCTAAAGCAAAAGAATATACTTTTTTCTCAGCACCCCATGGTACATTCTCCAAAATCGACCATATAATTGAATTGGTCACAAGACAGACATCAGCAAATTTAAGAAGATCAAAATAATCCCATGCCTCCTATCAGATCACTATGGAATAAGAGTGGTCTTCAATAGCAAAAGAAAACCAACAGAAAGCCCACATACACATGGAGCTGAACAATGCTCTACTCAATGATACCTTGGTCAAAGAAGAAATAAAAAAAGAAATCAAAGACTTTTTAGAATTTAATGAAAATGAAGGCACAACATACCCAAATTTATGGGACACAATGAAAGAGAGGAAAACTCATAGCCCTGAGTGCCTCCAAAATGAAACTGGAGAGAGCATACACGAGCAGCTTACTGGCACACCTGAAAGCCCTGGAAAAAAAAGAAGCTAATTCACCCAGGAGGAGTAGAAGACAGGAAATCATCAAACCCAGGGCTGAAATTAATCAAGTAGAAACAAAGAGGAGCATACAAAGAATCAACAAAACCAGGAGCTGGTTCTTTGAGAAAATCAACAAGAGAGATAAAACCTTAGCCAGACTAACCAATGGGCACAGAGACAGTATTCAAATTAACAAAATTAGAAATGAAAAGGGAGTATTCCATTGTATAAATATACCACATTTTCTGTATCCATTCCTCCTTTGAGGGATATTTGGGCTCCTTCCAATTTCTGGCGATTATAAACAAGGCTGCTATAAACATAGTGGAGCATGTGTCCTTATTGCATGCAGGGGAATCCTCTGGGTATATGCCCAGGAGTGGTATGCCAGGGTCCTCTGGAAGTGACATGCCCAATTTTCTGAGGAACCGCCAAACTGATTTCCAGAGCGGTTTTACCATTTTGCAATCCCACCAACAGTGGAGGAGTGTTCCTCTTTCTCCACATCCTCGCCAGCACTTGTTGTCTCTTGAGTTTTTAATCTTAGCCATTCTGACTGGTGTGAGGTGGAATCTCAGGGTTGTTTTGATTTGCATTTCCCTGATGACTAATGATGTTGAACATCTTTTAAGGTGTTTCTCGGCCATCCGAATTTCTTCTGGTGAAAATTCTTTGTTTAGCTCTGTGCCCCATTTTTTGATAGGGTTATTTGGTTCTTTGCGGTCTAACTTCTTGAGTTCTTTGTATATATTGGATATTAGCCCTCTGTCGGATGTGGGGTTGGTGAAGATCTTTTCCCACTTTGTTGGTTGCCGTTTTGTCCTTCTGACAGTGTCCTTTGCTTTGCAAAAACTTTGTAATTTTATGAGGTCCCATTTGTCGATTCTTGATCTTAGAGCATAAGCTATTGGTGTTCTGTTCAGGAACTTTTCCCCTGTGCCCAAGTCCTCCAGGGTCTTCCCAAGTCTCTTTTCTAATAGTTTCAGTGTGTCTGGTTTTATGTGGAGGTCCTTGATCCACTTGGAGTTGATCTTAGTGCAAAGAGATAAGAGTGGGTCAATTCGCATTCTTCTGCATGTTGACCTCCAGTTGAACCAGCACCATTTGTTGAAAAGGCTATCTTTATTCCACCGGATGGTTGTGGCTCCTTTATCAAAGATCAAGTGACCATAAGTCTGTGGGTTAATTTCTGGGTCTTCAATCCTGTTCCATTGATCTGCTTGCCTGTTGCTATACCAATACCATGCAGTTTTTAACACAATTGCTCTGTAGTACTGCTTGAGGTCAGGGATATTGATTCCCCCAGAAGTCCTTTTATTGTTGAGAATAGTTTTAGCTATCCTGGGTTTTTTGTTGCTCCAGATGAATTTGAGAATTGCTCTTTCTAGATCTATGAAGAATTGAGTTGGTATTTTGATGGGGATTGCATTGAATCTGCATATTGCTTTTGGCAAGATGGCCATTTTTACTATATTGATCCTGCCAATCCAGGAGCAAGAAATATTTTTCCATCTTCTGAGGTCTTCTTCGATTTCTTTCTTCAAGGACTTGAAGTTCCTGTTGTACAGATCTTTCGCTTGTTTGGTTAGAGTTATGCCAAGATACTTTATGTTGTTTGTGGCTATTGTGAAGGGTGTTATTTCCCTAATTTCTTTCTCTGCCTGCTTGTCCTTTGAGTACAAGAAGGCCACTGACTTGCTTGAGTTAATTTTATAACCTGCCACTTTGCTGAAGTTGTTTATCAGCTGTAGAAGTTCTCTGGTGGAGTTTTTTGGGTCGCTTAGGTAAACTATCATATCGTCTGCAAATAATGATAGTTTCACTTCTTCCTTTCCAATTTGTATCCCTTTGACTTCCTTATGTTGTCTAATTGCTCTTGCTAGAACTTCAAGTACTATATTGAAAAGATATGGAGAGAGAGGGCAGCCTTGTCTAGTCCCTGATTTTAGTGGGAATGCTTCAAGTTTCTCTCCGTTTATTTTGATGTTGGCTACTGGTTTGCTGTAGATTGCTTTTACTATGTTTAGGTATGGGCCTTGAATTCCTGCTCTTTCCAAGACTTTTAGCATGAAAGGATGCTGAATTTTGTCGAATGCTTTTTCAGCATCTAATGAGATGACCATGTGGTTTTTTTCTTTCAGTTTGTTTATGTAGTGGATTACATTGATGGATTTCCGTATATTGAACCATCCCTGCATCCCTGGGATGAAGCCTACTTGATCATGGTGGATGATCGTTTTGATGTGCTCTTGGATTCGGTTAGCAAGAATTTTATTTAGCATTTTTGCATCTATATTCATAAGAGAAATTGGCATGTAGTTCTCTTTCTTTGTTGGATCTTTTTGTGGTTTAGGTATTAGCGTAATTGTGGCTTCGAAGAATGAGTTGGGCAGTGTCCCTTCTGTCTCTATTTTGTGGAATAGTTTGAAAAGTATTGGTGTTAAGACTTCTTTGAAGGTCTGGTAGAATTCTGCACTAAAACCATCTGGTCCCGTACTTTTTTTGGTTGGGAGGCTTTCTATAACCCCTTCTATTTCTTTAGGGGTTATGGGACTATTTAGCTGGTCTACTTGATGCTGATTTAATTTTGGTATTTGATATCTGTCTAGGAAATTGTCCATTTCCTCCAGATTCTCCAGTTGTTTTGAGTATAGACCTTTGTAGTAGGATCTGATGATCTTTTGAATTTCCTCAGTTTCTGTTGTTATGTCTCCCTTTTCATTTCTAATTTTGTTAATTTGTATACTGTCTCTGTGTCCTTTGGTTAGTCTGGCTAAGGGTTTATCTATCTTGTTGATTTTCTCAAAGAACCAGCTCCTGGTCTTGTTGATTCTTTGTATGGTTCTCTTTGTTTCTATTTGATTGATTTCAGCCCTGAGTTTGATGATTTCTTGTCTTCTACTCCTCCTGGGTGAATTAACTTGTTTTTCTTCCAGGGCTTTAAGGTGTGCCATTAAGCTGCTAGTGTATGCTCTCTCCAGTTTCTTTTTGGATGCACTTAGAGCTATGAGTTTTCCTCTTAGCACTGCTTTCATTGTGTCCCATAGATTTGGGTAGGTTGTATCTTCATTTTCATTGAATTCTAAAAAGTCTTTGATTTCTTTTTTTATTTCTTCCTTGACCAAGGTGTCATTGAGTATTGTTCAGTTTCCATGTGTATGTGGGCTTTCTGTTGTTTTTGTTGCTATTGAAGACCACTCTTACTCCATGGTGATCTGATAGGAGGCATGGGATTAGCTCGATCTTCTTGTATTTGTTGACATCTGTCTTGTGACCAATTATATATGGTCTATTTTGGAGAAGGTACCATGCGGTGCTGAGAAAAAGGTATATTCTTTAGGTTTAGGATGAAATGTTCTATATATATATCTGTTAAATCCAATTGGTCCAGAGTTTCAATTAGTTTCACTGTGTCCCTGTTTAGTTTCTGCTTTCCTGATCTGTCCATTGAGGAGAGTGGAGTTTTGAAGTCACCCACAATTATTGTGTTAGGTGTAATGTGTGCTTTAAGCTTTAGTAAGGTTTCTTTTACGAATGAGGGTGCCCTTGTATTTGGAGCATAGATGTTCAGTATTGAGAGCTCTTCTTGGTGGATTTTCCCTTTGGCCAGCAAGAAGTGGCCTTCTGAGTCTCTTTTGATGATTTTAGGTTGGAAGTCAATTTTATCTGATATTAGAATGGCTACTCCAGCTTGTTTCCTGAGACCATTTGCTTGTAAAATTGTCTTCCAGCCTTTTACTCTAAGGCAGTGTTTGTCTTTAACACTGAGATGTGTTTCCTGTATGCAGCAAAATGTAGGGTCCTGTTTCCGTATCCAGTCTGTTAATCTATGTCTTTTTATTGGGGAATTGAGTCCATTGATGTTAAGAGATATTAAGGAATAGTAATTATTACCTCCAGACATTTTTGAAATTATATTTATTTTATTTATTTTTTTATATTCGAGAGGTTACCTTCTTTTGGGTTTGATGAGAGGAGGTTTCTATCTTGCTTCTTCCCGGGTGTAGTTTCCGTCCTTGTCTTGGTGTTTTCCCCCTATTATCCTTTGTAGGGCTGGATTTGTGGAAAGATATCTTGCAAATTTGGTTTTGCCATGGAATACCTTGATGTCTCCATCTATGGCGATTGAGAGCTTTGCTGGGTAAAGTAGTTTTGGCTGAAGTTTGTGTTCTCTTAGAGTTTGCATTATATCTGTCCAGGATCTTCTAGCTTTCATGGTCTCAGGTGAGAAGTCTGGTGTTATTCTGATAGGTCTTCCTTTATAAGTTACTTGGCCTTTTTATCTTGCTGCCTTTAATATTCTTTCTTTGTTTAGTACATTTGGAGTTTTGATTATTATGTGACGGGATGTATTTCTGTTCTGATCCAGTCTGTTTGGGGTTCTGTATGCTTCTTGTATATTCATGGGCATCTCTCTCTTTAGGTTGGGGAAGTTTTCTTCCATAATTTTGTAGAAGATATTTGCTGGCCCTTTAACTTGTACATCTTCATTCTCATCTATACCTATAATCCTTAGGTTTGGTCTTCTCATTGTGTCCTGGATTTCCTGGATGTTTTGGGTTACAGCCTTTTTGCATTTAGTATTTTCTTTGACTGTTGAATCAATGGTTCCTATGGTATCTTCGACTTCTGATATTCTGTCTTCTATCTCTTGTATTCTATTGTTGATATTTGCATCTATGGCCCCTGATTTCTTCCCAAGGTTTTCTATCTCCAATGTTGTCTCCCTCTGCGATTTCTTAATTGTTTCTACTTCTGTTTTTAGTACCTGGATGGATGTGCTCAGATCTTTCGCTTGCTTTATTGTGTTTTCATGTATTTCTTTAATAGATTTTTGTGTTTCCTCTTTCATAGCTTCTACTTGTTGGCCCACGTTCTTCTGTATTTCTTTAAGTGATTTTTGTCTTCCCTCCTTATTGTCTTCTTCTTTTTGATCCATCTTCTCCTGCATTTCTTGAAGTGATTTTTGTATTTGCCTTGTAAAGGCTTCTAACTTTTGATCCATTTTCTCTTCTATTTCTTTACGAGATTTTTCTATGTGTTCAGCTACCAGCATCCTGACCAGTGATTTTATATCCAAGTCTTGTTTTTCTGGTGTTTTGGAGTATCCAGGGCTTCCTGTTGTTGGCGAACTGGGTTCAGATGCTGTCATGTTGCCTTGATTTCTGTTAGTGACATTCCTTCGTTTACCTTTTGCCATCTGGTTATTTCTGGTGTTAGTTGACCTTGTTGTCACTGGCTGGTGTTTGAATCTCCTGTGAGGCTGGGCTTACCTGTTGTTTCTCTACTGGTGGTTATGCGTGATTGCTGCTCAACTGGATCACGAGCTGGCTGCCACCCGCTGACTTTGTGCACGGCCTGAGGTCTCCGGGAAGTGTGGGGGAGTGCAGCAGAGCCTCAGCAGGCGCTGCTGGGCCTGCCTAGTAGCGAGAGCCTAGCAGATCCCCCCACGTGGTAGCCCCTGATGGAATCTGTCTACCTGTGCCTTTCCAGCTGTGTTCTGGTTGCAGTATGAAGGCCTGCCGCTATCGCTGGTCCGGGGTCCTGGGGAGCTGGGTGGCTCCAGCTGCCTCGGTGCAGGGCCTAAGCTCGCAGGGATGTGCTGCAGAGCCTAGGCGCCTGGGCCCGCCTGTGGGCGAGAGCTTAGCAGCTCTCCCTGCTCTAGCCCCAGACGGAGTCTCTACCTGCACCTTTCCAGCTGTGTCCTGGTTGCAATATGGAGGCCTGCCGCTATCGCTTGTCCGGGGTCCTGGGGAGCTGGGTGGTTCCGGCTGCCTCAGTGCACGGCCTAAGCTTGCAGGGACGTGCTGAAGAGCCTAGGCGCCTGGGCCTGCCTGTGGGCGAGAGCTTAGCAGCTCTCCCTGCTCTAGCCCCAGACGGAGTCCCTATCTGCACCTTTCCTGTCCTGGTTGCAATATGGAGGCCTGCTGCTATCGCTGGGCCAAATATTATTAAAACACTTGTGTTTTAGGACTTTTTACATATTGGCATTGTTCCAGGTATTTGAATGTTTGTTTAAAAGTCAAGGTATCTTACACTTTAACTTAGGTTTTAAAAGTGCAAGACTCTCTTACAATTTTTTTCTCTTAACTGATGAATCATAGAATGTTTGCAAACCATGTATATGACAAAGGGTTAAAACATGTAAGAAATTCAGTAGCAAGGAAACAAGTATTCTGATTGGAAAGTAGGCAGAAGATTTGGAGAGACATTTCTCAAACAAGATGAACAAGTAAATGGTCCATCAAGTATATGAAGAAGCATACAGTGCCACTTATGAGCAGGGAGAAATGCAAATTAAAGCCACAATGTGCTCTCACTTCACACCTGGTATAATTGTGGTAAACAGTAGTGCACACTGGTAGGCAAATACTAAAGGGGATGTGGCAGGGGGAGCCAAAGTTCTGAGCAAGCCTGGGCTACATGAGATTCCATTAAAAAGAAAACATAAACCAAAACAGGAATCATAAGCATAAAGGGGGAGTCATAGTGTGGATGTAGAAAAGGGGAACCCGTGCTATACCATTGTCAGAAATGTAACTTGTAGAGTGATAATGGAAAACAGCATGAATGGTACAAAAAATGGGGGAAAAAAAGCAGTTCCCATGTATTTTTAGATTCTACCCCATGTTTGGTTAGATATCTGAAGGAAATTATATCTGTAAGTTGATGACTTCTGCCCTTCTATATTTGTTATATTATTTAAGAAAATCAAGATGCTGACAAAAAGTTAGCCAGTAGATGAGTTGATACAGAAAGTGTAGTTTATGTTTACAATAGACTACTGCTCAGCCACAGAGAGAAAGTCGCCTTCCATTTTCAGCCACCTGAATGGACCTAGAAAATATTATGCTTAGTGAAATAAGCCAGGCACAAGAAGATACATACTGTACTAGTGTGTTATTTCACTCACAACAAGTCCCTTAGAACAAGATTCATAGACTCGGAAAGTACAGGTTTTGTTCCTGGGGACTGTGGAACGGGCAGCAGCAGTGTGTGGAGATGTCGTGTGCTTGAAGTGCAGTTTTCATTAGATAGGGATGGATAGTGAGCTCACGAGAGCCGTGCAGGACGGTGGCTGCAGCTAGTGATGAGCTATCGCTTGGAAGTTTATGTGTTCTCATCACAAAGAATAAGCATGTGATGTCATAGATATGTTAGTTGATCAAATAATCTCACAGAATATATTTGTGTCAGTGGATTACTTTGTTTACCACAGCAGATCTTCTTTTGCTTATGTGAAAAAAAACAGAGCAAGAAAGTAAATTTGCCTTTTCTTTACACAAATGTTGCTTTTTTTTAGATAAATGGTGGTTTTCTTCTCTTCATAAATAATATATCCAATATTATTATACAATTTATAAAATTATCAAGCTTTTAGGTAACCTTGAAAATTAGGATGTTTTCTTTTATTCCAAAGGTGTTAGGGACTAGACCAAATCAGAGCTGCTTTTTGTTAACTGGTTTTGATTGTAGCTCTTATCTATAGTGATTTTGTGGTTAGTGTTAATATTCATCTCCACCTAGACTGTCTTTTTCATGAGGAGATCCTGTGTCTGGCTGCTTTTGCCTTTCTGTCCCCCTGGCTTTGTTCTCTGTGGCTTAAGTAGGCCTCCAATAAGTATGCCAATGAGCGAAGGGAACCCATTCTCTTACATGGTAAGTATTCATTGAGCCTCTAAAGTATAATTTTAAAAATAAAAATAATTGATGTCTTCTTTTGTAGAGATATAGCTATTGTCTGATTTTTTATTTTTATTTTTTAATAATCTAATCTGCCCCAAAGGAGATTCTGTAAGGCAGGCAGCAATTCTACTGCTTCTAGACTGTTTTGGACCTGAAGTCACCATCCTCCAGCAGCCTTCCCTCATTCCTCTGGGCACATTTCATTTTGTTGTGTGTCACCAGTGTTGGTGACTCTGCTTATTTCTTCTGTACCTTGACGTCTTATCCTCTAATGCTGCCGTATGAGCCATGCAAATGCTCACACTTGTAGTTCAGCCAGATGGTAGTAGAGTAAGGCTTAGAATGTCTGTACTGAACATTTGTGGCAAGGGTTGCCTCTTAGTGTTTATTAGTAATCTGTTTTCTTTTAGTAGTTTCAATTATAACATGTTTGTTTCCATTCTGCAGCTATACCTTTATGTCACATTTATTATGTAATAATATTATAATTATCAGCAGTTTTATAGTAATTTTTCATTTTTATGCTTTGTGTCTGTTCCTTTTCTTTCAAAATCATCTGTTTGTCATTGTTGTGATCACATGTTCTCCAGGCCACACTAAGGCCCATGTCATGGCTCTGTATCTGTTCTACTTAAGTCCTGTTGTCTCTGTGCTGGCAGTCATAATACTATTAGGCTCATGTTCGCCGTGTACACACCTGTGAAAACTCAGTCAGCAGAATAGTGCAGTCTTGACTAGGGCTATCTTTCCCATCCGTCTGTGTCCTACACCACTTTGTATCTCTCCTGGTGGCTTCAAATTCCAGCTCAGGGCTGCCTCTAATCCATGACTTCCAGTTCCTACTGAAAAGGAACTGTGGTGGCTTGAGTAAGAAAGGCCTCCATAGGCGCATAGATTTGAATGTTCAGTCATCAGTGAATGGTAGGAGGTGTGGCCTTTTTGGAGGAAGTGTGACACTAGGGGTGAGCTTGGGGTTTCAAAAGCTCAAGCCAGTCCCAGCATCTCTTTTCCTGCTACCTGTAGCTCTAGATGCAGAACTCTCAGCTACTTCTCCAGCACCAAGTCTGCCTGTGTGCCAACACACTCCCCACCATATTGGTAATGGACTAAACCTTTGACACTCTAAGCCAGCCCCAATTAAATGATTTCTTTGATAAGAGTTGCGGTGGTCATGTTGCTTCTTCACAGTAATAGGACAACTGACCAAGACAGGAATTTTAAAAGAAAGACTAGTTTAGGGTCCTCAAGATGATACAGGTGCTTTCTATTTAAGTGTGGAAAGTTGAATTTGAGCCCTGAAACCAACATAAAGGTGGAAGGAGAGAATGGACTCCTTACAATTGTCCTTTAATATATGCACTGTATTATGACTTATGCTTGCCCACCCACTATATCAGCCCCTTGATAGAATAAATAAAAATAATTGGGAGGGACTTTTTGAGCCAGGGTCTTTTGTATGTAGCCCTGACTGTCCTGAAACTCACTCTGTAGACCAGGCTGGCCTCAAACTCCAAGTACTAGGAATAAAGATGGTGTCTTAGAGTTTCTATTGCTGTGATGAGACACCATGACCACAGCAACTCTTACAAAGGGAAACATTTAATTGGGGCTGCCTTACAGTTTCAGAGATTTAGTCCATTGTCATCATGGCAGAGAACATGGCCATGTGCAGGCAGACATGGTGCTGGAGGAGGAGCTAAGCGTTGTACATCCGGATCAGCAGGGAGTGAATGTCACACTAGGCATGGCTTGAGTATCTGAGACCTCAAAGCCAGCTTCCCCAGTGATACACTTCCTCCAACTAAATCATATACTCCAACAAGGCCACATTTCTTAATGGTGACACTCCCTATCGGCCTATGGGGGTCATTTTTATTCAAACCACCACATTCTACTTCCTAGACCCCATAGGCTTGTAGATTTATCAAAATGTAAAATGTGTATAGTCTAACAGTCTCAAATTTGTTTAAAAGTCCAAAGTCTCTTCCAGGACTCATGACAATTTCCTACCTGTAATTCATATAAAATCAAAATGAAAATTCAGCTCACAAGCTTCTAATATATACATTTACATACACAAGCTCAGTATATACATTACCATTCCAAAAGGAAGGCAGGGAACATAATGAGGGTGTATTGGACCAAAGCAAGACTGGAAACAGCCAGGCAAACTCCGAACTCTGCATCTCCATGTCTCCCTTCCATGCATCCGGTATCAGAACACTCTTCAGAACTTTAGCTCCTCTCAGCTTTGCTGACTGCAACAGACTTCCTCATCGTGGGCTGACTTCACTCCCTGTTAGCAGCTCTCCTAGGCTGTTATCCCACAGCTTTAAGGTTTTGGGATCTCAAAGGAAATCCAGGCTTCACCCTCACAGCTTCACATACTGATATTTCTAGGCTTCCATGCAGAGACACCCCTGCCACATACCCGACCTTGGTGGTTTCCTTATGGAGGGAGAGTCCATAACCCATTTCTTCTCTCCTTGGCTCTAAATTCAGAACCATGGACCCGAAGCTGCCACCTTCTCCTGCTTGCTAGGGTTGGAACACGATCTCCTTATTCAGTTACATCTTTATCAGCTCTCTATTCTCAGTGGTTTCCTTCACTGCCTAAGCTTGGCTATCCTGAAACTCAGTTGGTAGGCCTGGTTGGCCTTGCATTTAGAGATCTGCTTGACTTTACCTCAGGAGTGCTGGGATTAAAGGCCTGGACCACTACACCTGGCACTAAGTTTTTTTTTTTTTTTTTAATTCCTTTTCACAAGTTGGAAGCTTTAGCTGGGTGAGGTTTTGCCCTGAGGTCATTACTCTCTTTATTCCATCTAACCTCTGGCTTTTACTTAATCTGTTTCTCTCCTTGAACACAGGCTTTAGCTCCACTCTATTTTCTCGTGCCCCCTTTCTCCTTGAACTGTATATTTTGTAATTCTCCTTGTTCAGGTTGTTTCTTTTCTTTATAGATCTGCCTAAGTGTGAACACCAGTAATCACACAACAGAGTCAATACTAGGCTGTTTTGAAATTTCCTCTGCCAATGCCTTTAGTTCAATACTATTCAATATAGTATTAGGCAGAGTTTTTGGATAAGTGCAAAAAGCAACCAGATTCTTAACCAAACAACGTCTGTAGGCCATATATATTCTTCTCTTCTGAAATCTCTTGAGATGGGCTCTTACAGCTCAAATTACCCTCAGCACTGTTGTCTTCCATTCTACATGGTGCATTAAGTCCCACTTAAAGCATCCGATTGCTCTTCTAACCCACAGTTCTAAAGTCCATATTCCTCCAAACAAAAGCATGGTCAGGCCTATCACAGCAAGACATACACCACCATGCTTCACTAATAAAAATAATTTTAAAAACTTGAGTTAAAAAATACTCCAGTTTTGTATGTCATATAAATTTGTTAAGGCTAGAAATGTTACCTTATTAACAGAAAGATTGGGGATAACAGAAACTCAGTAAACTAACAAACAAGAATGTCAATTGTGGTTTTTACCACTTGCAGCCCTAGATAGGACCTTTTCCTTCACTCCGTTCACAGACAAGAGTATGAATTCTGCCGTTTGTATTCTATTGAACTAGCTGTTTCTGCTCTAACAAACATTAGCTTTTTTTAAAAAAATATTACTACTTTAATTTTTTTAAGTCTGTTTGCAAAGTGATGAGTTTTGTTAAAGCTCCTTCATACACATTGGCCAATAAAACTTTGGGTTTTACTTGTAACCCACTTTTGCCTGACTTCTTTTGAGAACTATTTAGTTCATTAGTTCATACACTGAGGAGATGATTTAGTTTAAAAGATTTAAGTTTTGCATTTCTTTACATATTCTTGATGTTAATCCTCTATCCATGCACAGTTGAAAAATTACTTTTACCATGTAAAGGGCATCTTCACTGTGGCGATTGTTTCGTTTGCTATGCAACTTTTTAATTTCATGCAACCCTGTCAGTTCTGTCAATTCTTGGGATTATTTCCTGAGTATTGGAGTCCTTTTCAAAAAGTCTTTGCCTGTGCTTCTATTTTAAAGTGTTCCCTTTACTTTTCCCTTTAGCAGTTTTAAATTTTCAGCTTTTATATTGAGGTCATTGACCCATTTTAAAATTTTTTAAAACAATTTATTTATTTATTCTATATAAGTACACTGTAGCTGTCTTCAGACACCCCAGCAAAGGGCATCAGATCTCATTATGGATGGTTGTGAGCCACCATGTGGTTGCTGGGATTTGAACTTAGGACCTTTGGAAGAGGAATCAGTGCTCTTAACTGCTGAGCCATCTCTCCAGCTCAACTCATTTTTAAATAGCTCTTAAATGCATACTTTTTGAGGTGAGGTAGAGTATAGGGTAGGAAAGATGGATCTAGTTTCCCCAGAATCTACAAGCTTAAATTTATAATGTAGTTTATCTGAGTCAAGTTGTTTTCCTAATAGAATCTCTCCATCAGAGAAGTGTGTTTTGGTTGAGTAATATATAGATGGAAGAAGCAAGAGCTTTTATTGGGAAAGAGGTTGGCAGACCTTCAGCTTAGGTCAGGAGCTAGTGAGACAGAGGGTAGTAGCAAGATGGTACAAAGGGAAAAGAGGAGAGCCACACTTACCTGTGTGTATGACACATAGTAGAATGCCGGTAGGAATTATGCTCATTCCATGAAGTGACAGTAGGCTCTCCTTTAAGATCCACGGCCTCACTAGCCCTGGGTAGTTAGCTTTGTTTCAGTACCCATTATGTTGATTTCTTTGGGCATATGTTGAAGAGTGACATAGCTGGGTCATATGGTAGATACAGTTTTAGCTTTTTGAGAATTCTCTGTACTGATTTTTGGAGTGACTGCAGTTTGCAATCCTACTGTCAGTGGGGGTTTCCCTTTCCCCACGTCCTTGCCAGTATTTGTTGTATGTGGTATCTCTCTCTCTCTCTCTCTCTCTCTCTCTCTCTCTCTCTCTCTCTATCTTTCTATCTATCTATCTATCTATCTATCTATCTATCTATCTATCTAATCCATCTAATCTATTTATCCATCTCTCTCTCTCTCTCTCTCTCTCTCTCTCTCTCTCTCTCTCTCTCTCTCTCTCTCTCTCTCTTTAACCATTATGACTGGGGGAAGAAGAAACCTCAAAGTTGTTTGATTTGTATTTCCCTAACTATGATGAACCTTTTTCAAAAAAGATATTTCTTAGCCATTTTTATTTCTCTTGAGAACTATCTCTTAAGATCCACTGCTATTATTTTGAATGGGCCATTTGCTTTTATGGTTGATTTTTGAGTTCTTTCTGTATTCTAGATATTACTCCTCTGTCAGATGTATATCTGTTGATTCGATTGGCCATGTTCTTTTGGTACTCTTCATCCCCTCTGACTCCTACTGTCTTTTCTTCTTTCCTTTCATGCATGCTTCCCTGATCTTTGAGGGGAGGGACTTGATGGAGACCTCAAAGTTAGACTCTCTGCCTGATGTCTGGCCGTGGGTCTCTGTATCCATTCCCATCTGCTGCCCCGGAAGAAGCCTCTCTGATGATGACTGGACAAGACACTGATATATGAGTGTAGCAGAGTATTGTGTTTGTTTGATTGTTTTGCCAGTAGTGTTTGGGTCTTCCTTAGGCCTCTGGTCTATCCAATCTCCAGTTTCTGGCCATTCAGGCAGTGTAGGGCATGTGCTCCCTCTTGTGGCACAGGACTCAGGTCAAATCAAACATCAGTGGCCACCATTGTTCCAGCACATTGTACAGGCAGGAAAGGTCACGTGGAGGACTTCGTGTCTGGGTTGGGGTCCAGGTTTCTCTTTTCATAACCTGCAGAGTACCTTCCCATATCAAATAGACTAGAATGTCAGAGTGAAGGCTCCAAGTTCCCACCAGGCTGACCAGCAGGTACCTCTGCTGGTAGCAGGATGTATATCCTGGCTGAAGTCTGGAGGTTGAAGGTAATGTGTATCCTAGCCAAAGCCTGGAGATTGGGAGTGGTACTGGTCAAACTTGGCTAAGGCACCTGGATGCCTGACCTGGGCTAGAACCAGGCATTGGGGAGGCTGTGTGAATGGTAGGATCAGATGGACTCCCCAGGCTAAGTCCTGGCACAATGCATGTAGTAGGACAAGACCTGTCAGAGAGGTTTGATGTAGAAAAGAGATGAAGTCCTAATACTTTTTGATGAGAGGCTAAGAATTGTATTAGTAGTTTTTCTTATTCTTGTTACAAAATACCTGACAAAAAGCAATTCATAGGAGGGACGGTTTCTTTTGGCCTACAGTGTGAGATTTAATCCATTGTGGTAAGGAGCAGGAGATGGATGTTAGAGGTCCTTTCTCCCCAGCCTAGGGCCTTTGCCCAGGGCTTAGTGCTGCCTGCGTTCAGGCTGGGTCTTCCATTGTCCTTGAGCCTCCATGGAAACACCCTTCTAGAAATAGTGAGAGCAGAGTTTCCAAGGTGATTCTAACCAGGCAAGTGGCAAAAAGATTAATCCTCACCAGGGAGAATACGAAAAGCAAGGATTTTAATCCAAGAGTACATAGTTTCTTAATCAAAGGACACATCGTACCGTTTAGGCAGGGGCATAGTTCAGTGATTTATTGTACAATATTATTATGTACATCAAATTGCAGAAAGTAGATTTAAGTGTTCTAACCTCATAGAAATAATAAAAGAAATAAGTGGTAATGCATAAGTTAATTAGTCCAATTTAACTATTCTACAAACCACATGTGTATAAAGTGCTTATGTGCAATGTTATACACTTCTAACAGAGATTTTTTTCTGTCTTATTCCAGATAACTTAATGAGGCCTCTTTTGAATTATGGTATTGCTTGGTGAGTGTATTCTTGAAATTTTGTACTTTTATAAGAATACTATTAACTTGTACAATTGAATTTTATTTTTGTATTACTGTTGCAGTATGTCAATGGGCTTTTTGGTTGAAGAGACTGCGCCACTGGTTTGGAGAGGCCTTATGGTAATGTCAGCCATTGAGAAACTATTGAGACAGGTAAGAAAGTTGCATTAAATATTATTTTACTTTGGCAAGGATATGGTTAATATATTTGCTGATCTAAGAATTGTTAAAATTAATAGTCAGGATGTCTCACAAAGGAACCTACTAGATATGTGGAATATGTAATTACTAATGTTGTGCAGAGACCAAATTCCACCAGTTTAATCTTTCGCTGCATCTTAGTGTAACAATCTGTTGTTTTCCTTTGTATCGTCTTCTGAGTCTGTTGTAGGAAGAGAGTCTCTATTTTACTGTCTTTTTAGACTCATGATTAATCTCACAGTGTGTAGTTATGAATTATAGGAACCGTGTAGAAATTCTTCAGTTGTAAACGAATGTACATAGAGCCATGATAGTTATTGTGATGTAAATTCTTTTAAACAGGTGTGTTTATTATTATTTTTACTACATGAGATTCTATATATATTATGTATGTTCAGTCAGTTTCATTCCTATCAAAGGATATCACATATGATAATCTAAATTTACCAGGTGGACTATATTTTATTTATAGTCTTCTTAGAATAAGCTACTTTTTCTTAGTAGGTGGGAGGTATTTTAGGTAACTATTAAATCTGTCACACCAGTTTACAGTTATCCCTTCTATGTTCAGATTGCATTGGGTCTGGTATCATGCTATGGGTTGTTCACTATAATGATGAATATTTCCATTTTATTGTCAGATGATTGTGCAACTAAAGAATAGGCCCTGATCTCTGATCTTTCTTCACTGTAACATCTTTGTCTTTCCAACACTTACGTTAGCGAAGTATTGAGAATGTTCTCTTTGATCTTTGGACCAGAGTCCTCATACTGTTCCAGTTGTTAAGCCTTTGGCTACATTTCCTTCTCTGCCCACCCAGGTCCTGTTGTTATTATAGTCATGTGATCCAATGCCCCTCCTCACCTATCCTGTGTGCTTGTGACCTCCGTTGTCTGATTCCAGCCTTTCTTTCCTCTATTGCTGGAATATATAGAATAAAGAAAATATAGTCAGTTGCCTACCCTGTACAGATGGGATCTGCAAAATCAGTCACTGTCTGATCACTTCAGTCAGCTGAGTTTACTCATTCTCAATTTTTGGCAAAAGGTCAGCTTAGAAATCGTTAAAGGGTTTGGGGAAAAGAAACAAGTTGTACAATGTGGGCAATTTGATCATGTGCTTCTTTGTTACATTTTAAGGTCACTATAGCATGTGGAATGCCTTCTTATTCCTAATTAGTTATTTGTTCATAATCTGTGCTTCAAATATTCTGTGTTCTATGTCCACTTATGGCTTTCTGGCTCTCCACCATTTTCTTGCTTTTGATTATTGAGGCTTAGTTAACGGTTGGCAGAAACTTAGATAATTGGGTTTTCAGGATTCATTTTTAAAGTTGATATTTGCTTATTAATGTTTGTGTATAGGTATTTGTGTATAGGTGTTTATGAATTTATGTGCACCATGTATGTACAGGAGTTCACACAGACCAGAAGAGGGTATCAGATCCTCTGTAACTGGAGTTACAGGTGATTGTGAGCCACCATGTGAGCACAGGAAGTTAAACCCAGGTCCTTTGCAAGAGCAGTGAGCACTCTTAGTCACCGAGCCTTCTCTCCAGCCCCTGGAAGATTTCTTCTTTTTAAAATACAAGTAATTGAGGATGTACATTTTTTTTTTGAGTGTGAAATCTACTTTTTCTAAAAGAAAAAAACCTTCTTATTCTTTGTGAGTTTCACATCATGCACCGCAGTCCCACTCACCATCCCCCTGTTTTCTCATATCTGCCTCTTGCCCTTCCGCAAACCCCAACCTCTTTCCCAAATAAAACACACAGAAACACACACACACACACACACACACACACACACACACACACACATCCCACACACAGGCACATGCACAAACATGCGCAAGCACCCCCACACCACACAAACAAAAACAAAGCATAGTACTTTTATCACTAGCATTTGCTCAGAGTCCCACAAATTGTGATTCTCTTTAGGTTTTCATTGTTAATCAGTTCCAATTAATTTCTAATTTATTTCCTCCTGTTCTTTATAGATATATGTGGTATTATCAGTTTCTCAGCATTGTTGGATCTTTCTAAGATCTTAATCATATTTGTTTTGGGCAGAGAATGTGTTTTATATACTTTCACAGGCCCTTTGGATATGTAGGATGTACTTTAACTATAGTTAGTGTTCTGTATTTTTCACTCAGAGTTATTGGCAGTGTTGTCTAAGTCTCTTATGTCTTGATTTTTTGCCTTGTCATATGATAATGTTGTAAGTAAAAGAAGGTTTAGATTTTGCCTCACGTATTTGGAAGCTATATTATTACATGCACATGTTTAGAATTGTTACACCTTCCTCATAAACTGACCTGTTTATTGTTTTGAATTCTTCCTCCATGTCTCTGGCAAACTTGTCATTTTGAGGTCTGCTGGATACTGACATAGCTGCATGAGAATCTTGTGTCTGCGCTGTGATGGCCAATACTGACTGCCAAGGCAGGTTCTGAGCATGTCTGCGAGGCACTCTGTGGATTGGGCTGAGCTGGGAAGACCCACACTAAACACGGGCGGTGTCAGAACATGTGCCTGGGGCCCAGACTGACAAAGTAGGGCGGGTGGACTGAGCACAGATATTCATCTTTTTCTACGTCCTGACTGGATTCAGTGTGACTGGATGGTTACAGCTTATGCAGCCATGATCTCCTAGGGTACAGTGGGTGTACCCTAGACATGTGAGCCTATACCGAAGTATACCCTAGACATGTGAGCCCACAGCGGAGTGTACCCTAGACATGTGAGCCCACGGTGGGGTGTACCCTAGATATGTAAGCCCACGATGGAGTGTACCCTAGACATGTGAACCCACGCTGGGATGTACCCTAGATATGTGAGCCCATGGTGGAGTGTACCCTAGACATGTGAGCCCACAGTGGGGTGTACCCTAGACATGTGAGCCCACGGTGGGGTGTACCCTAGATATGTAAGCCCACGATGGAGTGTACCCTAGACATGTGAACCCACACTGGGGTGTACCCTAGATATGTGAGCCCATGGTGTAGTGTACCCTAGACATGTGAGCCCACGGTGGAGTGTACCCTAGACATGTGAGCCCATAGTGGGGTGTACCCTAGACATGTGAACCCACGGTGGGGTGTACCTTAGCCATGTGAGCCCACGGTGGGGTGTACCCTAGACATGTGAGCCCACAGTGGGTGTACCCTAGACATGTGAGCCCACGGTGGGGTGTACCCTAGCCATGTGAGCCCACAGTGGGTGTACCCTAGACATGTGAGCCCACAGTGGGGTGTACCCTAGACATGTGAGTCCACAGTGGGTGTACCCTAGACATGTGAGCCCACAGTGGGTGTACCCTAGACATGTGAGCCCACGGTGGGGTGTACCCTAGCCATGTGAGCCCACGGTGGGGTGTACCCTAGACATGTGAGTCCACAGTGGGTGTACCCTAGACATGTGAGCCCACGGTGGGGTGTACCCTAGACATGTAAGCCAGAGTAAGCCTTCTTCCTAAGCTGCTCTTGTCAACTGTTTCATTGTTTCAACTGACAGAGTTCTCATGTAATTTAAAACAGTTCCTTTTTCTTTTAACTCCACCTCTCAATCCTGGATCAAACTCAGGGCCTTGTGTATGTTAAGCAAGCTTATTGAGCCATATCCTCAGGACATGAAACATCAATTTCATTTTATATATGTATTTAATGCTATTTTTGTTGATTCTTTGTAAATTTTACATCATTCACCCCAATCCCACTCATTTCTCAATCCTTCCATATCTGCCCTCTACCTTTGTAACCTTCCCACACCCTCCAAAAGAAAATAAAAAATTAAAATAAAAAAGAAACTTTTTTCTTGGTGGAAGCTGTAGTGTATCAGAGTATGCCACACAGTATTTCCTTTTGCCCAAACAGCTTTCCTTGCAAGTGTTCATTGCAATGAGTCATTCATTGGTCTAGAAGCCTCTGACTTCTGCTGTGCTGTCTATACTAGATCTTCACCAAGACACCTTTAGGATATCCTGTGCTGCCCTAAGTCATGGAGATACCCCAACTTTGGTTCTTCAAGACTGGCCCCTTCATATGTTTCAGTAGCTCATAGGCCAGGTAGATATTGGGGTGGCCCACTTGAGAGCCCTGGATCTGTACCCGGTTGGTAGATGAGTTGGTCAGCCTGCCAGCTCTCCCATACTCATGTCACTACATTTTCTTTCACGTTCCTGTGACTACTCTGGTTTTATGAAATTCATAGTGGAAACCTGCTAAAATGTTTACTTGTGGTTTATGTTAATAAGGAACCCCAATTCAAATTTTTTTCTGTCAAGGCAAAAGTTGATAGATACATGCATGCTTCTTTCCAAATCATAAATTTTTCAGGTACATTTCATTAGAGGGGGCTTGGCCTCTTGAAGTCTCAGCATTCTGTAGGGTTCTTTCTTAGACTCTAGCTCCTTTTTTATTTTTTATTGTAATACTTCACATAAATAATGTATTCTACTCTCCATGGGCTATTAGATTGTTTGGATTAGTGCTTCTCCAGCGTGTTCACATAAAAGAATCATTGAACAGTCTCTAAAAACTTGGATTTCAGGTTACCCCCAAGACAATTAAATCATACTGGTTGCCTGGTCCTGGGGTCAGCCTTGGGTGAGCTCTTAACTTGATGCTAGTCCAGAAATGAGTTTGGGAATCTCTGGTTTTGAGAGTTTTAGCACTGGGCATAATCCAATGAAATGAGAATGAGGATTGAGATAGGAAAGGTGACAGTTGACATACAGTGTGGTCCTTTGAACCTTTGTCGGAAAAAAGTCAGATTATAGGCCGTTGAGACTAAACTTACAGTGGGCACAGGGATACATTCTGTTCATTAAGTAAGATAGAAGACAAAAGGGATTGAGAAGTAGATTGGTGGTTTAAAATGAGAGGAGTAATGAAATGGAATATTATGAAGAAGGCAAATTAGAATGGGATTAGATATCTGACAGATGAAATATTTTTGGGAAAGAAGTCTGTAATTCTAAGTTCAAACCTAAAATGAGAAAAGGGCAGATGAGGTAAAATAGCAAGAGTAAATAAATTACTCTTGCATTGATCTTCCCAGTAGAAGGGAAACGATAGTGAGTTTACTTAATCACACTCTTACAAGTTTCAGTATTTAGAAAACAAATGGAAAGATCTCCCACTCATTTTCTTCACTTGAACCTTTTAATTTGGTGGTTTGAAAATAGGGCCATAGAATTAGCATTTCCAATTATATTTTTCCAGAGTTCTAAAATTAGTTAGTAGTGTAGCAGTAATCTGTTAAACCACTCTGAGTACTTTTCGCCACCCCCAGAGTTCTCTGAATTCACGAATGAAAAGACACACACGCCCAGTGTTAATTTTAATATGCCTTACTACCTCTATGGCTGGGCCACTCTTGAACCTCCATGTGGCAAACACACTCCCCTCCAATATGTCTGAGTTGATCTTGCTAAATCTATATTTCATTTCTGCTACCCCAGACCCAATCAGGTGAGTAGCCGCTGGGGCCACTTTCCTGGATGTCTACATGTAGGTAGGCTCTTAAGTATGGTTTTTCTGCTTCCTGGACATGAGGTTTCTGCTCCTGTCCTGCGTTTCCTCTTGGGAATCCTCATAGCGCTACCACTGTCCCTCTGCCCAGCCATTGGCCACTGGCTCTTTATTGACCCATCAAAAAACCAACTGTTGGCAGGAACAGAATTCCCATGTAAGCACAAATCAAACCCCCAACACAGTAGTGCTGAAGACATACTTTTAGGTTCTTCCAGAGGAATCAGTGAAGGTAAAGTGATGAGTGGCAGCATCCCAGTGTAACAGTCAGGATGCTAAACATTAAAGCACTTATGATCCTCCATGGTAGCTCTGGAAAGCAGGAGACTACATGGACAAATCTGGTGCCGGAGCTGGAGTTAGAAGTGCAAAAAATCCAAAGGGGGAAATATCCAGTCAATCTGGAAGAGAATCAAAGAAGTTAAATTCTGTTTGTGCAAGACACATAGTCAAGAGGAATCCAGAGCCAGGGTAAAACTGATGGAATCCAATAACAGAATTTCCTTTGATATTGGAACTTTGTGTGAAGTCACAGGTAAATTAGTTGTGTTCAGAGAAGTAAGGGCATTGCAAATTTGAGGCTATTTTAAAAATGTTATTTTAGTATGTGAATTAAATAGAATTTGGAAGTGGAATTATGTGAGGAAAGACAGGTCTTATACACAGAGAAAAGAGTCAAGGATCAAGGCATCACCCAGTAAAGTAGGAGCCAAGTTGCCAGATAAATTGCGAGGTGCCCAGGTAGTACTAGAGATATAAGGGATAATTAAGGGCATGCCCATAACTTTAAAAGAGAATCATATTTAAATGTGTTTCCTGTAATTTTTTCTATATATTGCAGTCTTTGTAGGAAGTGATCCTATTAATATGGGAACAAGAAAGAGGTTGGGAGAAGCTGGGCATGCTATTTCAGTAAGGCAGATCCCTTGAGAGCAAATTCAGCATTATATCAAGGGCTGGTTATTAAGTTCAGGAGTCATGACAATGCCCTGACCGTGGGAGGTAGGAAGAATTACTGTGGGATAGAGCCGTGCCAGCATCATCCTAACATAGTGAGGATGGTTCGTCAGCTACTTTAGCCAATTTGCATTAGCTTCCAAGGATATCTTACTTCTCAGAAGTAAAAGGATTGGAAGTTTCTTGGTTTCAACTTGCCAATTTCTAGTAGAATGTATATTTTCACTTGATCTTCTTGGTACCTCATCTGTTAAAAGGAAGGGGGAAAGATTGGTGAATAAATATGGTGTTTGTTTGGGACTGTGAGGAACATAAAACCATGCTGGGAAGTTTGATAAGGTAGAGCAGGTCAAGAGCAGGGACTAGGTGGGTACACACCTGAGGCTTGGGTGACTCCCAGCTCCCCGCTAGACTTGGAACATACTTCTCACATAAGAGACTTGACCCAAAATAGAGATGCCGAGAGGCCCAGAGGGCTTAGTCAGTAAGCTTCCCTTCCCAGACATTCCTCCCTGCCAAAGGTATTTAATCTCAGGCCCACTCTGAGAGAGGGGCTGTGGTTTTACCCATCTATGTCTGCCATGACAATAAACTGTTTAGAATCATGGACTGCCTCTTTTCACCAAGATCCATCATGGGGAGCTGTGAAGGCCTTTGCCTACAGAGTGGCATCCTAATCTCCTGTAGAAGACCTCTCTGTGCTCCCAGCTGCACCCCGCACCCCGCACCCCGCCAGCTGTGCGCTGAGGCAGAGCAGCTGCAGGCTAACAGTCCAGCAGGAGTGTATTCTGTGATGCACTGCAGGAAAGTATGTCAGGATATAAAGGCAGAAAGCAGGCGGAGCAGTGCTGGAGTGCCGTATCTGCACTGCATTTATCACTGCTGCTTCTTATTCTCCTCATGCTTGAGATAATATTTTTGTTTTCTGTTTTGATCTTAATTTTTAAAGGTAGAACAATTTAGTGTCTTTCACTCCATGAATAACAACTGGTTTTTAATTTCTCTGCTAGGATTCCTGAGGAAGTTTTTTTTTTTTTGTTTTTTTTTTTTTTTAAAGAATTTTTAAGTTTGGAAATACAGGATATTGGAAAAAAATAATCTTAGCATTAGAGAAAGAAGTGGAGAAGGGAAAACTTCCAAGTCTGGTAGATGGAGACACCCGCCTCGGCACAGTGCACACTTGGGGCTGCAGATTTTGGCAGTAGTTTCAGAGGTTTTAGTTCAGTCTCTCGTATCCCAAGTGGAGCAGATGCCAGTTTTTTTCTCTGGGGCTCTGATAATGGCATATAATGAGTGGTTGTTTCCTAGCAACTAGAGAAGCGGTTCATTTTAGCTGATCCTGCAATAGGAATGAGACATTTCCCCTTGATAGTTGGTATTAGTGATTTCCCTGACAATGGAATTTCAGTTTTGAATAAGGAATGCTCTCAGCCCTTGGTTTCCTAAAGAATTTTTCCTTTGAGGTGGGCTAAACTCTGCTTAATCCTGTATAAAATGAAAAAAGAAAATGTTTGAACTCTCCTAAGTACCTCTCCTGGGAAAGGCCAAATGAGTTTGATACGTAGTTTTGCAAATGGCAAGTGATTATACAAGAAGCTATAATAGGCCTGTTTTTCCCAGTGTTTAATTAACAACCAAGTTCTTCTCTGTATTTAATGTTTGCAAGAATAGAGGCTTATTAGGTAATGACTAATGTCTTGTGGAAATAAGTATATATAAAGCTTTATTAGCAGGACTATTTCAGTATGAAGTTTTCATAGCAAAAGCATGCATGATCTGGTTGATGCAAGCTGTTTTCTCTATCACATTCATTATTATACCTGCAGATCACAGGTAGGCGCCTCTCAGAGTTCAGCTTAAGGTTACTAGTTATAAGTATTTGTGTTTAACTGAATAGAGTTCTAAAAGTCTTCCTGTTGGACAGCAGTGATAACTGCGGGAATCTGACCGTTACAACAAACGGTGGCAAGAAGACACTGCAGCACATGAGTTTCTTTGTTGTCATTCATAGTCAGCCAGTTTCTAAGATTATCCATGTTTCTTTTTTGACATATAAATAATGTAAAATACTTTACATTATGCTTACATTACATTACTATACAGTAAGTTTCAAAGGTTCTTAGACAATTAGGCAAAGAGATACAATATTAAATGACATTTTAAGACCAGTTAGTCATGTCTAAGCACATGGAGAAGATGTATTGCCTTTCAGGGGTCAGGTTCTCTGTGGACGCATTCACTGGCAGGTGAAGTCACCGGCTGTCATCATGGTCAGTTGGTATCCCACCATAGTCATTCTTTACCAGGTACTTATCATATTTCAAAGTGATCTGATGGGTCTGTCTGAAGCGTTTAGAATTAAGAATACTATAAGCTTCTGGTAGCTGAGTAGAGCTGTTGAGGTAACAGTCACGGTGGAGCACCCAGAAACTGGCGTGGGGCTGGTAATCTCACAGGTGCCTCCGTAACACTTGTTAATACACTAGCGTTACAATAACTGGAGAGCGCTGCCTGTTATTCTAGCATGATATCTGGCAGAACGATAAATCCTTAGGTAGAAAGGAAGGAAGGATGAAAGGAAGGAAGGAAGAAAGGAAGGGGGGAGGGAGGGAAGGAAGGAAGAAAGAGAGGAAGAGACACTGAGGGGGAGAGGTATGAGGGTCAGTGGGTGACATATGGGCAAGGAGATGGCAGGATTATAAAAACATTTTTACATGTCATATGTATATGCTATCTTTTACCATGTATATGATGATTTTTAAAAACATACCCCCCCAAACAAAACCAACAAAAAAAGAATTAAGAATACTGATTCAATTGGACAAAAAGTAGTCTTTCAGGCACCAAAACTTGTACTTTAAAGAATAAGATTTTTTTTTTTTAAAAAAAGCATGGATTCTAGATAGACTAGTTCAATTATTCCATTAGATTTCTTTGAAAACTTAATTAAATGATAAAGAGTTGATTATACTGAGCCCAGTTTTGAGTTTTCCTCTCCATTTTAAAAGTATAAATTAGAGTAAGTATAGAAATCTATTATGACTAAAGCCATTCTTTGTGTTATTTATTTATTTTTATAACTCCACATAGTTCTGGATGTAATGGAGCTCACTCTGCAGACCAGGCTGGCCTCAAACTCACAGAGATCTACTGCCTCCTCAGTGTTGGGATAACAGACATCTGTCGCCTGGCCCAGCTTCTTTGAGATATTTTTAAAAGGCAGTATTACTAGTAAGAAGTCTGGTCTGATCAATCTTTTAGAGATCATGCATTCATTCATTAACCAGTTATTTATATGGTATGAGATAATGTTAAACGTGTCCTAAGCCTTTTTGTCATTGTCAACCATTGGCATTTACTGTTTGTGTTGATGCCATAGACGGAAGTACAGGCAGTACAGCTGTGGGCATCATAGTTATAAAGTGAAATTAGTTACAAACTTACCTTTACTATCACATGTAAGTGTGATATTACATAGACTGGGAGTTTGACACTTTCACACACTGTTGGGCAATGTTTTATTTGAGGCAACTAAGGTTGGAACTTAACAATCTATTATGTCGTGTTGAGCATCATGGCTGGTGGGGTTTCTATAGGACAGCAGATGTTGCCGTCTTATTTAGATTCCATGTCAGAGAAGAAACCTGGTGGTCAGCTTCCAAAGAGCAAGTTGTCAGAGGAGTTAGAAGCAGCCCATGAATATTAATTGCTATTATTTCTTCCTACTAAAGTGCCCTTTCCCTGTTAATGATTAGAGATGACTTACATGAGCGCGTTCACACCACAGTGATGACACTGCTTCTATTTGTAGCCGTGAATACTGTGCCGTATAGTTGTTTCTGCATGTTGCTCTGATAGTCTAGGACCACAAGCTACTGCACTTTTTTAGTCTGGCACCAACTGTTTTTAAGTCAAATTGCTCAAGAATTAGAGTAGATCTGTCATTCCCTCACCAATCTACATTTGTCTCTGGCCCCATTAAGGCAGGGTACAGACAGTTTTTTACCTAGTAAAACTACTTAGTGATCTGAAGCTCTAGATGGGTAATTTTTCTAAGAAAGTGACAGAAACAAAGCAATCAGATGTGAAAAGGGAGCGGTCCTGCTTTGCTGTGCGAGTCACTCCTCCTTTTGCATAGCGTTAGTCTGAGCAGTTTGTGGGGCTGGGAGCACCCTGCCCTGGGAGCTCAGGGGAGGCCATGTGTCATTCCCAGTCGGCCGCTGCTCCATGTCCCCATTTGGCCTCAGATCAGTCCCACTGTGGGTTCCTTCACAGATGAACGCACTTTACTCTTCTTGGCCACGATTATTCCCTTAGGCTTTAGGTCTCTGCAGATCTTGCATACTAAAACTAGCCTGTGGTCTTCTGTTCCCCCATTTGGTATGCCAGTAGCCGTTTCTTCACATTGACGTCTGTGGCACACACTTGGTCTTCTTATCTTATGCTGTAGAACTTTTCACTACTATATTGTTTTGTTTTGTTTTTTTTTTACCCTGATTATCTCCCATCCTTCCCAGCCCAAAGTGTTTGCCTGTCTTGGGTATAACTTGTAGTGGCAAATGTGTTCTGAGCTGTTGGTGGGCCTTCTCAGGCTGTGAGCTCAGGGCATCAGTTTGTTCCCTCATTGTTGACACAGGGGCTTCTTAAGGAAAGGTGCACTTGGCCTGCCAGGGCTTTATCCCTTTGTGTTAGTCAGTGTTCTCTAGAGTCACAGAACTTATGGAATGTCTCTGCGTATTAAGGGAATTTTATTGTAATGACAGTCTGTAGTCTCACCAACCCAACAATGGGCAGCTGTGAATGCCTATTGTAAAAGTCTTAGTAGTTGCTCAGTCCATGAGGGATGGAAATTACCATTGCAAATTTGTGAACCTTTGCCATTTCCTTTTTGTTTATGTACCAGAGCAAAGTAATAAATGGCACAGAAGCAGCAGAGTAGCCATTTTATATGGTAGGGTATATCTGTAGCTCTAATGGAGCCGCAGTATGTATGTGTGTGTATAATATATATATAATATATATATATATATATATTATATATTACGAGATGCTAAAATGACAGTCTCTTATTTAATGAAGGCCAGCAGTCAAAGTTAGTACAAAATGAAGTGTTGTTACAAACTGTGCTTCACCAGTGGGGCATACTGATCAAAGGAGGGTGAAAAGCATAGACATAATTCATTAGCAGTAGAAGCAAGTAAGACTAAATTAATTTCCCTTTGAAATGAATCAATTTTAAAAAGAAGCTAATTGCCAAAAACCTTTATAATAGTCCATTTTTCTCTTAGATATGTCCAGAAGAATTCCTCACTTTTTCAGTAAATCTTTTTTTTTTTTTTTTTTTTGTATAGATGTTGAAGAATAACTTAGAATGCTTTGAACTGAGTCTGTGTGGCAGGAGTAGTTATGTCATGTCTACTGCAGTGATAATGAAGAAGCCCTCATGAAGGCTGTGTAAGATTACTTGCTGATACTTCAGGAAATCCTAGAGCTGTGGTCTCTGGTGGACAGGCAGGCAAAGGCTTACCTTGTCTCTAGATGCAGACGAGGGATCAGGGGTCAGCTCAGATGTTGCTCAGACTACCTGGAGTCTTGACCAGATCCTGTGAAGGCTCTGAGGAGCTGTGGGATGGAGCTTCGTAGGATGGAGATTGCTCCTTAGGCAGATACTGAAATTATTATTCTTAAGGTACATTGATTTCCATATTTAATATTTCTGAAATTAGAGTAAATTTTATAATAAGTAACATCACATTCTCACAGTGTCACTGTTACCATTTCTTTTTTACCTTTTTTTTTTCCTGGATGCTACATAAAGACCATGATTATTTAGCTATGATGAGATACAATATCTTTTTCTGCTGATTATTTCAATGCTGACAACTTTGATCTTTATCACTTGTTTAGTTTGGTTTCTGTTTCTTGGAGAACTTGGGGGAAAAAGAATTTATCTTTCTCAGTTTTTCACAGCACAGTTATCCTGTTCTCAAGGGATTCCAGGGCAGGAGGCAAGAACTGAAGTAGTGGCCGTAGAGAGAGTCTGCTCACGGGCTTGCTCGCCTTGGCTTGCCCAGCTTACTTTGACATCTTCCTTTCTGATTTTTATCACCTTGCTCTCCTTTAGTTAGTTGTCTTAATGCTCTTGCTAAGACTTCTTTTTTTAAAAATTGCAATGCATTTCTTTCCTGGGCATATTATTTTTTAATTTATTTTATTTTTTTATATGGAGAGAGTGGACAACCTTGTCTTAGTCCTGATTTTAGTGGAATTGCTTTGAGGTTTTCACCATTTAAGTTGACATTAGCTATAGGCTTGCTATAAATTGCCTTTATTATGTTCAGGTATGTACCTTGTATCCTTACTCTCTCCAGGACTTTTATCATGAGGGAGTATTGGATTTTGTCAAAGGCCTTTTCCACATCTAATGAGATGATCATGTGAGGCCTTTTTTCTTTCTGTTTGCTTATATGGTGGGTTCCCTTTACTGTTTTCTGTATATTGAACCATCTGTGCATCTCTGGTATGGAGCCTACTTAGTATTGATGGATGATCTTTTTGATGGGTTCTTGGATTTGGTTTGCAAGTATTTTATTGACTATTTTTGCATCTATGTTCATAAGAGAAACTGATGGGCAATTCTCTTTTGTGAGTCTTTATGTAGTTTGGGTATCAGAGTAACTGTGGTCTCATAAAATGAATTGGTCAATGTTCTTTCTGTTTCTAGTTTGTGGAATAATTTAAGGAGTGTTGGCATTAACTCTTCCTTGAAAGTTTTGTTGAATTCTGTGGTAAAATCATCTGGTCCTGGGCTTCTTTTGTTTGGGAGAATTTTAATAGATTTTTTTCTATTTCACTAGGGCTTAATAGTCTGTTTAGATTGCTTGTCTGATCTTGAATTAACTTTGTTAAGTAGTATATACTGAGGAAATTATCTGTTTCTTCTAGATTTTCCAATTTGGTGGAGTATAGTTTTTTAAAGTATGTCCTTATGATTCTTTGGCCTTTCTCAGAGACTTAGTTTCTCAGACACTCAGAGAACAGTGTCTCTTGTTCTGTCCCTCTTCCTATTTCTAATTTTGTTAGTTTGGACAGTCTCTCTAGACCTTTCGATATAGGTTTTAGTCAGCCTTCTTTAGTGACTCAAAGAACCAGCTCTTTGATTAATTTATTCCTTGTATTTTTGCTTGTTTCTATTTTATTGATATCATCCTTGAGTTTGATTTTCTAGCCATCTCCTTTTGGGTGTGATTTATTCTTTTTTTGTTCTAGAGCTTTCAGGTGTGCTGCTAAGTTGCTAATGTGAGATCTTTCCAATTTTTAAATGTAGGCATTTAGTTCTATCAAGTTGCCTCTTAGAACCTCCTTAATATGTCTCATAAGTTTGAGAACGTTGTATATTTATTTTTATTCAATTCTAGAAAGTCTCTAATTTATATCTTGACCCATTTTTCATTCGGCAGTGAGTTGTCCGGTTTCCATGAATTTGTAAGCTTTTTGCTGTATATACTTATTGTTGAAATCCAGTTTTAGTTTATGGCAGCCAGATAGCACTCAGGGTATTATTTCAAATTTCTTTCTGTTATTATTTCTTTATATTGAGACTTGCTTTGTGTATGTTCCATACTACCAATGTTATTTTTCCCCTTTAACACATACTCAAAGGCTGCTAGATATATTATTTTTTCCTAAAGGAAATTCCCCTGTTGTCAATCATTTGAAAGATGTCAGTATTGCTTTTAAAGACAACCCCCTTCTTTGCTTTATACCTTCCTTCAGTTAGATTTTGGGAATATTGCTGTAAATAGTTAAGTTATGAAATCTGGACCCCAAAGATCCTTTGTCTACTCTCACTATCTCTTACTGGTTCAAAACACTATTAATGCTGTGTTATTCTTTACAGTTGAGATTAGTAACTACTATTACATTCATAGGTATTTGATGGTTGCTTTACACAATATCATTGGTGCTTATAAATCATCCAACAAAATAAATGGCAAATGGTCTTTAAACAAGCTTTCTTACTATTGTTCTCTTGTGTACCTGTGTGTTTATGTCCTACCTGTGTGGCCATGTAAACCAATGTCAGGTCTTTATAGTTTGTGTATTGGTAGAGACAAAGTCTCAAGTGTTACCTGAATATAGAATGCATCAATTAAATAGATCAAATTAATGTACTATCCCTAGAGAATTCTATGTTCCTAAAATATCTACTTATTAATAACTATTTCTATGTGTCAAACCTTATTTATGTATACTATTTCTTTTAACCCACAAAATTCTAATAGTACTACACTGATTTTAAAAATGAGGAAACTCATTTCAGTAACTATGCCAGGGTACCATAGTATACCTCTGGGCTTTTAACTAAAATGTATATATCAAGTTTTAATAGTCCTATATTTTCTGTTAAAAAAATAGAAACATATTTGCATGATTTCTGAAATACAAAATGTTATTAAAATTATTGAGTTTTCTTTTTATAATCTGGTTGAAACTTTTGTTTTATACTTAATAATCTGTACATTTTATATTTATTTTTCTGTATATGGATGCATTGGATGTGCATGTACCATAGCGTATGGAGACCAGAGAACAATGTGTAGGCGTTGGTTCTCTCTCCATGTGGGTGCTGGCGGGCTGCCTCTGCTTGTCAGGCGTGGTCACAGGCATCTCTTCCTGCTAGGCCTTCCAGCCCTGTTCTTCAGAATGGGAGTTGTCTCTGAGGAAATCTCCTCGCTTTGGTATTCATTGTTTAATACCCATCTTTAGTCCTTGTCCACAGCACTTCTTTATTAACACAGGTAATATGTTATTTGGAAGAAGTTTTTATATAGAGGCAAATTACAAAATCTCTTCTGTTGTGTTTGATATCAGAAAGTTTTTATCAGATAATTTTTGTTATTATGTCAGCAAATATAGTAATATAGTTCATTTATTAATATAGTAGCTAGAAGATTAGATTTTAAATGTTCTTGCCACCCCCAAAAGAGTCTATACAGTGAAGGGTATGGATGTGCATGTACCATAATGTATAGAGGCCAGCTCAATTTGATCATTCCATATATGTCAGAACACCATATTATACTCCATAAATATAGTTATCAAAAATTAAAAATAAACTCACAAAACTGAATTAAATTGTTTTGCCATGTTCCCTGTTTGAAGTTGATTATGTAGCACCTAAATGCAGTGCATTTCAACCTACCTAGAACAAGTATTGTTCAGAAGGGAAGACCAGTCATCATAGATACCTACTGTATATTGGTTTTATTGAGATTAAAACAGTTGTTTTTTTCTTAATTACTGAGATTTCTGAATTAATTACTCTCTCTCTTGCTGTGAGAAATCAATTTAAGGGAGAAAGGAAACCCTTTCCCTTGTTTGGCTCCCAGTGTGATGGTACAGCTGTTCCCAGTGTGATGGTATATTCAATCATTGTTGGAAAGCCACGACTCTCAGTGCATCGGTAAAGACAGACTAGTTGAGAAGTCATGAATTGGAGATAGCAGGTCACGATGCAGCTGCAGTCAGACCAGAGAATAATAAATTCTAGTTCTCAGCTTATTTTTCTCCCATATAGTCTGAAGCTCATGACCATGGACTAGTGCCACGTATAGTCAATAACCCTAATCTATAGTAATCCTTCATACACATGCCCAGAGGCTACCATTTTTTAGATAATAATGAGAGACATGCATGGAGAGTCCAACATGCTGATAGAATTAACCACCATGACTTCTAGAGTGATTTTGGGGATTTATGGAATCAGGTAGCCATTGGCAGTTCAAAAGTTAGTTCCTATTGAATGATATTTTTGGCTAACTTCAGTCATTGGGCTCTTTTTAAATCACCAAATCACCAGACAGATATTGTGAAAAGTTTAGGTCAAAGAATTAATTAGAGGGCACAGTACCTGCTTTCTGACATTGAAAGTCAGGGCTTCCCTTAGTTTCAAGAATTTGCTAGAAGGCCTCATGAGCCCACTGAAAGCTATTTATACTCCTACTTATAGTTTATTAATGGAAAAGGTTGCATATTAAAATCAATCAAGGAAAGAAACGCACAGACTGCAGTCTAGTAAATTACCAGACGCAGTCTTTCATTGTCTTTTCTCAGCACTGATGTATAGCAATTACCTACAAAGCATCACCAAGCAGAGATAACCCAAGTCTTGGTCTTGATGGATTTATTGGCACTCTGGGGCCTGAGGCATAATTCCTTGTTCAGGTAGTTGATCCCCGCATCGAGTCTCCCTCCTCTCACGTATGACCCGGAGCCACACTCACATACTGGATGGCTAGCTCAGGGCCTGTAGGCAGGCAGAGACCTTAGCTACCGTCAGAAGCTGTGCTCAAAAGCTGACGATTTGTGTCCTTATTAGGAAAGGTGACATTCTTCACTACAGAGAAATATAGCTTAAAGATCTCAAGTTTGCAAATTAAAAATTTAGAGTGTTCCGAAATTCAAAGAATGATTGTCCAAGTGGGAAATGGTGTCCTGACCTCATGTGGCAGTTTATAGTATACATGTAGATATATTAAAACTATAAAAATTATCTTCAGATTATGTAAGGTGTGTGTGACATATATAAATATATTTTATGTTTATAGTAAACATGTAGATATATAAGAAATTACCTTTTGACTGTGTATGTAACATGTGAGATATATAAATGTATTTTATGTCTAGACTGGACTCTCATCTGTATGCAGGTATTCCATATGTTGAAAAAAATATGTGTGCATGTATGTTTGTTTGTGCTTACTTATTTTAGTTTTACTCCCAGGCTGCTAGAAATCTTTTTAAGTGCCCTTTGGGTAGTAGTGTGAGGTAACTTTCTTTTTAATATGAAGACTTTTATTTACTATATGGAATATTAATGAATACACAACATTATATTTCTTTAGTTGACAAACAAGACGGGTTCGTATTGGTTCTGTTAAGAACTGAAATGACTAGTCTTTTGGAGGGCTCTCCTTCCTCGTCTGAGATCCTGCCTTAGACTACTGGCAGTGTCCAGAAGTAAAGAATGTTTTGCTGACTTCTGCCCTTGGTCCTGGTTCAGGGTGGTCCTGATTCTTCTGGACTGCTCTTCAGTGCTTGCTTATGTGTTTTTTTCATCATTTCACAGTGGGTTTGATCAGGACGCTTCTGTGTGCTCATGTGGAGTGTTAACAGTGGGATATGATCAAGGGGTGGTTCCGTGTGTTGACGGGTGTTCACAGAGGGCGGGATATACTGGAACTCTGCTTCCGTGTGTTGACCGGGATGTTCACAGAGGGCGGGATATACTGAAACTCTGCTTCCGTGTGTTGACCGGGATGTTCACAGAGGGCGGGATATACTGGAACTCTGCTTCTGTGTGTTGATGGGGATGTTCACAGAGGGCGGGATATACTGGAACTCTGCTTCCGTGTGTTGACCAGGATGTTCACAGAGGGCGGGATATACTTGAACTCTGCTTGGCAGTTATAATCACCTGGAAGTGAAGAATCTGGAGATTTGTGGCAAATGGATTGGAAATAGGCGTGCATGTTTCAAGCCAATGTCTGTAATTTTACCCATTTACTCCTGTGGTGTGGTATATCAGGACCCTTCTCAGGTGACGTGATGAAAGATACACGAGGGAAAACTGCCTTTCAAACCTCTCTCAGGGACACTGTGCTTGTCACATGTCCCAGTCTGTGGATCTGCGGCTTCCTCTGCCCAGACAGAACAGCATGGCGGCAGGCATGTTTGTGAGAGGAAGGAAGCAGAGGTTTTAACGTTGTGCACCAAGCCATAGGTCATGTTTCTTTTGTTCTATTTTTCCTCTTTCTCTTCCTAGAAGCTTTAACATTTGTTTCTATAATTTTAAATTATGTATGGGTGTGTTTGTCTGCACGCATGTGTGAATGTGCATGTGAGCCCAGGCCCATTGAGGTCGGAGGTGGCAGAAACCTTGCTGTGGAGTTACAGACAGCTGTGAGCTGCCATGGGTGTGCGGGGACTTGCACCCTGGTTAGTCCCCTGGACAAGCAGCAGTGTTCTTACCTGCCGGGCCTTCTCTCCAGTCCTGCTTAGAAGCTTTTTACCCCAGGTAATCTTCACTTGCATTGTGGGTAAGAATAGCTTTAAACCATCTTTATTACTCTTAATATTTATGTTTCTTCTTAGCCCTCTGCCCCAGACTTTTAAAATGAGACTTTAAAATTTTATATCTTTAGCCAGACTCTTTTGTTCCCAGCAGGCCTCTTCCCCACATTTCTGCACATGAATTAATGTTTTCAGTCTGTGACTTTGCTCCATTTTACCAAATCTCTCCATCCATACTTGTGCATGCTGTGCAGACAGCATTGTCAGGCTATGTAGATGTCATTTGTAACCCCATTTTCCTTCAGAATTTGGTGGAGAGGTTGCTAATTTGTTAATTTTATATATACACACTCAGAGTACACATATAATACATACAGCACACACATATATACAACCTATATACACATGCTCACACACACACACACACACACACACACATTTATCTGTACTCTTCAATCATCCTCACCACCTTCATCACCATTTCTTCTTTATCACCACCATTCCCTCCGCTGTCATCATCATCATCAGTGTTGAGGCAGGATCTCACTATACATATATAGCCTGGCTGGCCTAGTGCTCATTGTATAAACCAGGCTGGCCTGGAACTCACAGAGACCTGGTGGCCCCACCTCCCGAGTGCTGGGTTCAAGGGTGAGCACTGCTGCTCTAAGCTCTGGTCCGTTTTTAAAGCGCTCTGTCTGCAGCAGTTGCTGTACCAGCCTTAATCATGAACTGCCCTTAATCCTTCCTTCCTTGACAGGCCTCCGTTGTGCTGTCTGCGTCTATCCTTTCTCCTGCTACCTTATGCTTTCTCCGTTCTTTGCTCATTTCCTCAGCATAGGAATACTTACTCAGATTCTGTAGGTTTGGAGAGAACCCTGCTCCAGGTCATTACCTTAGCTAATGATACCGGCAGCCTTTAAACTCAGTCTGAGTCCTGGGCTGAGGAGAAGACTCAGTCAACGAAGTGCTCTCTGCACAAGCATGGGGACCTGAGTTTGGATCATCAGAACTCATGTTCAGTAGATGTTGTGGTGCATGTCTGTAATTCTGTCTACAGTGGGAGGGGAGGCCCACTACTCTGGCATGCAGGGGGCAAACAGTAAAGACCCTGGTTCAAATCAGGCAGAGGTGAGGACTGACACCCGGGCTTGGCCTCTGACCACATGCCACATGCACAGCCTGGCATGCCTGTGCCCTTCCCCTCCATGTATACATACTCAAACAAGACAAACCTGTGCCCTGTACAGTTCACCTCTAGAATATCTTGTGGGTTTTGTTTCTCTCTACCCCAACCCCCAACCCCAAGGCCATTTATCCATTCTGAAGTCCAGACACATATGTCGAGGCCCGAGGCTCAGTGTACTGGGTCAAACAAAGATCCATCCACTGCCCACAGCTGCCCACATTAGCTCTCTGTGGCTGTCTCTGGGATGTCTCCAAATTGTAAGGTCCGAGAGAGAGCTCTTCCCTGTCTCACACATTCCCCGTTTGTGCCCTACACTTGGTAACTGGAGCTGCCACTCACCGAGGCTCACTCAGGCGCCTCTTCCTCTGGTGCTAATGTTCACGGAATCTATTTCTCAGAGTACTGCTGCCACCCCATCCTTCCCATCACCGGGAGGGCTTCCCTTTACACCTCACTACCCTTCCCAAGGTGCAGATCCTATCAGGCTCCTCTCCTGACTCAGATCTGCAGTGATGCCTTTCTTTCTGGACAGAAGTTCAAAGTCTGACTCTGGAAATCCAGCCCTGATTGATCTGGCCATGGTGCATTTTCTGACTGCTGCTCTGTGCCGGCTTTGAAGCATTCGCTGATCTTTAATTCCTTTTGCTTCCCTGCCTCTGAGTGTTGCTCTCCATGAAGTGGGCTCTGGGGTAGCTTCATCTCATCTTGATGTCACAGCCTAGATGTCGCCCCCTTTGGGAACGGCTCTGTGAAACTCTCACCCTACAGTGCTCTTGACTGCCCGAGAGGGGGCGCCCTCTTGCTCCTCGCCCCCCCCCCCCCGTCCCCCCCCTCCCTTGCCCCTTCACTCCTCATCCAGCAGTGCTCCATGATGGGCTTGGTCTCCCTCCATCCTGGCCAGAGGGTCTTCACTTTGTGAAACTCGAGACGATATTGTATTCTTATGTTTTAGAAATTTAGAATTTCCAACAGTTATCTCTTAATTTGTCTTCTCCCTTAATTTAAGCTTTTAAAAATAAAACCTAGACCCCTTTTCCAGCTTTTTACTTCTTTAAGCAGACTGACATTGCCCAACTTGAGAATTGATTTAGTGCCAGAAATCAGCTGATTCTGTTTGTATAAAAGGAAAAAAAAAGTATTTTCAGCTCTCAGCCCCAGCTCCTGAACCTGACAAGTTCTGACATCTCTTCTCTTGGCTGCCTCTCACTCCTTTTCCTGTTTCCATGGAAATGGACATCAGACCACAGAAACACAGTGAGATTCTGGTGGCTAATTGCTATCGCAGATTTCTGAGATCTGTTTGTCTATGGTGTGATTATTTCAGTGACTTTGCCTATGGTGTGATTGATACTAGCCACACATCTGCGGCAGCTCATAGGCTGACAGCTATATTGTGTGTCCCAGGTGTCACAGCTGCCTGCTTACCTGTATACATTGCCTCATTCTCTGGGAAATTTCAGTGTTGTCATGGAAGGGCTCCAGAGTTCCAGTGAAGAGGTCTGCCACCCTCCCAGGTCTGCTGCTCCCGCCCTGTCTAACCTCCCTCAGTTCTGTTTTATTTATTTAATCATCCAGTTGCTGCTGTTTATCCCCAGGCTTATTTTCAAGAGACCTAGAGAAAAACTGTCCTCTGTCAGTATGTTTTAATGGAAAACATACAAATAAGGTAATAACTAATTTGAGTCCAGTAAATCAAACTGTGTTTTTAGTCATCTAAAATGGAAGCTCGCTTTTAATTACAGCCTTTCCTTTTCATTCTGGACAATGTTCAAAAAAATTTTTTTTGAGTGCTGAGAGTGTTATTCTGTCAGTGTCTCTTTGCTGTTCCCTTGCTATTCACATAAATACTACCCCAATCTTATAGCTTATTTTGTGACTAAATTATAGTTTAAAATGCATTTGCATTTTCTGTTTAATGAACAAAGTTGTTCGGTTGCTTGTTCAATTTGACATTTTTTACCTTCAGACATGAGGAGGAGTGCAAGACCATTTACCTCTGTGACAGGCTTATCATTGCTAGGTCAAGATTTCTTTGTAACTCTAAATTTAGAACTTGAAAGTCTAGGTTTTGTTAAGTGCAAGAAGGCTGGCATGTACATATAAAGATGATTAATATTTGCTGAGCTGCTTCTTCAGCGTGTAGTGTCTGCTGTATATCAAATGAACTTGAGTAATTGAAACAGAATATGGACAGAATAAATCTCTTTTTTTTGCATGACTATACAGAATAAAATAATAAGATTATATACTGCATTCTCTATTACATTGCAAGTATATGGATATAGCCATATATTTGGAGAGTTCCATCTAAATCAGGGTTCCAACACCAGAGTTACACTAGCCCTACTGTACTGGCTGGGTTTGTGTGTCAACTTGACACAGGCTGGAGTTATCACAGAGAAAGGAGCTTCAGGTGAGGAAATGCCTCCATGAGATCCAGCTGTGGGGCATTTTCTCAATTAGTGATCAAGGGTGGGGGGAGGGCCCCTTGTAGGTGGTGCGATCTTTGGGCTGGTAGTCTTGGGTTTTATAAGAAAGCAAGCCAGGGGAAGCAAGCCAGTAAGTAACATCCCTCCATGGCCTCTGTATCAGCTGCTGCTTCCTGATCTGCTTGAGTTCTAGTTCTGATTTCTTTTGGTGATTAACAACAATGTGGAAATGTAAGCTGAATAAACCCTTTCCTCCCCAACTTGCTTCTTGGTCATGATGTTTGTGCAGGAATAGAAACCCTGACTAAGACACCTACCTAATGGGAAATGAAGGAAAACTAATAATGGGTGTTTACAGTGTGCCTTTCAAAGGATTCTACTTTTTCCAGACTAACCTGTGATATACAAGGTTCCCCACATGGCAGGAAACATGTTCATATGGGTGCATTCTATTTGTCTTAGGGTTTTACTGCTATGAACAGATACCATGACAAAGGCAACTCTTACATGGACAACATTTAATTGGGGTTGGCTTACAGATTCAGAGGGTCAGTTCATTATCATCAAGGCAGGAGCATGGCAGAGTCCAAGCAGGCATGGTACAGGAGGAGCTGAGAGTCCTATCTCTTCATCTGAAGGCTGCTAGCAGAATACTGGCTTTCAGGCAGATAGGATGAGGATCTTAAAGTCCACACCCACAGTGACACACCTACACCAACAAGATCATACCTCCTAATAGTGCCACTCCCTGGACCAAGCATGTTCAAATCACCAAGAGTGGTCTTAGCCATAGAAGCAGTCCTTTGCCACTAATTCAGAGAAAGATGGAGGGGAGGGAAAGGGAGAAGGAGAGGGAGAGAGGAAAGAGGAAGAAGAGAAAGGAAGAGGAGGAGGAAGTGGTTACAGGGTGAGGTGTAAGAAGAGAAGGAAAAGAAGGAGGCCTCTTCACCCATGGCTCTGACCGAATATGTGGCAGAGGATGGCCTTGTTCGATGTCAGTGGGAGGAGCTGCCAGTGGGCCATGTTAGGGGAATGCCAGGACAGGAAGAAGGGAGTGGGTAAGTAGGTGGGGGTAGGTGGGGGAGCACTCTCATAGAGGCGGGGGAGGGGGGAATGGGATAGAGGTTTCCAAAGGGGAAAATATTTGAAATGTAAGTAAAGAAAACATCCGATTAAAAAAAAAAAAAAAAAAAAAAAACAAAGAAGAAAGAAAAAGAAAAAAAGTGGCCTCACAGGTCTTTTCTGTGGCTGTTGACTTAAGCTATTTGAGAAATGAGGACTACTTCTCATACCTAGGCAACAATTATTAAAAATTAACTTTTGAAAAATGCTAGGACATTAAGAATAAATGGTACTTTATTTATTTTATGCATTTAAATTGAGGTAGCTTTTTCTAAATAAAAACAAACAACCCCCTAAACAAAACCAACAACAACAACAACACCCTGATACTCAGTTTGCTATTAGTCTCTTGCCTGTAATGGACTTAGGACTTCGTTGTATCAGTTCTTCTATGGATTAGCCATGGACGTAGGTAGGCCTACTTTGGGGAATGTTTTTAGATTCACAGCCTAAAAGCAAATGTTTATATTGCTGTGTAAATAAAAATTCCCATACTTGTAATTTTAATCAGTAAAAGGGTCAAGATTAAAACACAATAACCCATGGTCCCACTATGAAAGCCACTGTTGACCTTTTGATATACATTTATCGATTTTTAAAATAATCTATGAATAGATTCACTTTCCAGCCCCATCTTAAGGTAGGGACCCTAGAATCACTCTACCAACTCTGTCGTCCTTATGGCCTCACCCTCCAGCTCCCCATTTCCGGGTAAGTACTCACACTGACATCTTGGTCCATCTCCGTAATCTGCCCTCCATTCCCCCACACCCACCTCCAGTTTAGACTCACACTGACAGTTCCATTTTTTGTTGCCTAAGAAGTACAGAAAAGTAAAAAGAATCTCTCCCGGAGGCTGGCAGATTGGCTGTTAAGAATCTTCTAACTGTATAGGAGGTCTCTCTTGGGGTTAGAAGCCACGCCTTGCCTGAGCTGATCTGGGACTACTTCTGATACTCATTTTGAGGAACAATATTGAATTACCTCCAGGTTGAACCCTAAGGTCCATTCACCTCTATATAACTTGATAAGCTGGGGTAACAGAAATTGGAATTCCTAACCAAATTAATGAAATATAAACAAACTAGCAAACAAAAGCCATGCAAAGAATCAATGTAATGGAAATTTTGTTCTTTGGAAAAATTACTAAGATTGGCAAACTTCTAGTCAGATTAACCAAAAGAAAGAGAGGATCCAAATTAATAAGAGATGAAAAGGAGATATTACAACATATACTGAAGAAAATTGGATATTCTGCAGACATAGTTTAGAAATCTTTATTTTACCAAACTGGAAAATCTAAATGACATTGATGCATTATATGATCTACTAAAATTAAATCAAGTTAAAGCAAATAAATTTACGTAGACACATAGCATCCAGGGAAATAAAAGCATTAATTAAAAATCTCCCAACTGGAAAAAAAAAAAAAAACAACCTAGAGTAGAGAGATCCAGTGAAGAATCTACTAGACTTTAAACAAACAAACAAACAAACAAATTCATCCAAAACCCTTAAGCCAATATTAGTTTCTTTTTAAAAGAATTTATTTATTTTAGGTATATGAGTACACTGTAGCTGTCTTCAGAGTCACCAGAAGAGGGTATTAGATACAGATGGTTGTGAGTCACCATGTGGTTCCTGGGAATTGAACTCAGGCCCTCCAAGAGTAGTCGGTGCTCTTAACCTCTGAGCCATCTCTCCAGCCCCAGTATTAGTTTTAAACTCTTCTATAAAATAGAGAAGGAAGAAATATTTTGAAATTACTTCTATGAAATCAACATTACTCTAATACCAAAAGCAGAAAAGGCTCAACAATAACAACAAATTACAAGCTAGTATCTCTGATGAACACAGGCATAAACATTAATAAAATACTTGTAAACCAAATTTATAACACATCAGAAAGGTTATCTGCCATGATCATGTCAGCTTCATTCCAGAGACCCAGGGATGGGTGAATATAAATAAATAAATAAATAAATAAATAAATGTAACTCATCATATAAATAGTTTAAAGTACAGAAATCACAAAATTATCTCATTAGATGCAGAAAAGGCCTTTGACAAAATCCAACATCCCTTCATGATAAAAGTTTTAGAGATTCTAGGTATACAGGGAATATCTCAGTTAACATAATAAAATAATATACAAAAAGCTATACATCCTGCTAAATGATGAAAACCCTGAAGCATTTCCATTAAAGTCTGGTACAAGATAAGGATGTCTATTCTTCCCCTTTCTATTGAATATAGTACCTGAAGTCTTAGCTAGAGCAGTAAGGCAAATAAACAAGATAAAGGACTTACAAATAAAAAATAAGTTCATAAAAGGTACACCAAAATTCTCCAATAGTTGATAAATACATTCAGCAAAATAACATTCAATGGTCTCTTGGCTATTGAATTTTCTGTGTCTGTTATGCAGTTTTGCCATGAAGTCTAGTGTTTCTAATAATAATATAGCTATTCCTGTTTGGTTTTGTTTTCTGATTGTATGGGATATACTTTCCCAACCTTTCATTCCGTGTGTGTCTTTATTAATAAAGTTATTTTCTTGTAGTCAGTATCATGTTGAGTCTATTATTTTATTTTGTCTGTTTAGGAAATAAGTAACTTTTAATTGGGAAATCTAGTTCATTTATGTTTAGTGCTATTATTGTTAAGCAAAGTTTTGTTTCTGTTATTTTTAATTTTCATCTGTTTGCTTCAGATAGTGCTCTTTTTTTGGTGGTTTTATAGTTTACTGTATTCATGAGGTTTCTGTTTTTCACATGTGAACTACTTTACCACTGTATTTTTTTTTTTTTTTTTTTTTTTTGGTTTTTCGAGACAGGGTTTCTCTGTGTAGCCCTGGCTGTCCTGGAACTCACTCTGTAGACCAGGCTGGCCTCGAACTCAGAAATCCGCCTGCCTCTGCCTCCTAAGTGCTGGGACTACAGGCGTGCGCCACCACACCCGGCTTACCACTGTATTTTTACTTTTATGTGTTTGTTTGTTTTTTTATTACTATTTTTCTTCTGCTTCTGGATATATAACCTACCTTAGGCATCTTTTGCAAGGCCCATGTGATAATTTTCTGTTTTTGCTATAAGTCTATTTCTCCTCCCTTGAAGGAGAGCTCAGATGGAAAGGGTATTCTTGTTTGGCAGAGTTTGTTTGTTTGTTTGTTTGTTTGTTTTTGGTTTTTCTTTCAGAACTTTGAATATGTCTTTGCTTTCTCATCAATCAAAATATTTTGTCAGATCACTAAGAGTCCTATTGCTTATATGATGCACTACTACTCTTTGCTTAGTATTTCTTTGTATTGTACTTTCCATAGTTTGACTATGAAGTCAAGTGAGATCTTTTTTGGCATGCCAATTTGGATTCTTATCTACTGTGGTCCAGATGGTCTGCAGTTCGTTTCTCAGACACAAAGCATGACCCAGGTATAGCCACATGAAGGCTGAACAATTTTAGACTTGGAGATAAGGTCTAAGAGGAATGCCTCCAGGGAAAACAAGGCTACAAGGGCTGAGAAGTGGGGAAGGAAGAATTCATTCAAGGGAGTTAGAGAGACTGTTTTCTTAAGCTCTGATTGCAATGCTATTTTTAGTATCTAACTACACAAAATTCTTATATAGGTAAGCATAAATTAACATCACATTTAACTTTATTGCAAAACTAGTTTCCAGTGATGAAAGCTTATTGATTGGCTTAAAGAATGAAAGTTATCCCTGTCTTCAGGTAGTAAGTACCAGAGTACGTGAAAAAGGGGGCAATATTGGGGAGATTGTGGTAATTTTCTGAATACATTTTTGGTACCTAAAATGAAGACCATATATTTCAGAGAAATTGTTAATAAATGTGACAATGTATCTCAAGTGCCAATGAGAATGATCATTCAAAAATGTATATATTAATTACTAATTAACTAATACATTTTTGTGGAGCCTTGGATATTACTTATTTCTTTGTAATCTTAAGGACCAGTTCTTGAAAGAGCTGTCTGAAGCACTATAGAATTGTATTAACTTTTTGGAGACAAAAAGTCCACAGTGGTATAATAGCTATCTTAATATGTATAAAGACCTTCCATAGAAACCAGGGATGTATTTCTATGACTCCAGAGAGTAAACTGATTCAAGTGTGAAAGCTTCAGGGAAGACTGTTTTAGCTCATTAAAGTCAAGCAATTTCCAGAAATAGAAGGAATGGTGTCAGTGGAACTATTTGTAAATAGCTATATCAGTTTTTCAGAATGTACCTACATTGGGGATTTGATTTATATTGAAAATCTTGATAGCTCAGATTCACCAAAGCCTAAGCCATAGGAGATCTTTTTTTGTCTGGTTGGGCACCATAGTACCGTTAGTGCCCTCAGTGTGTACTGCTGTGTCTGCCTATCTGAGCCGTGAATCAGTGAGCTGATTATTTTCGCAGTGGTCATTTGGATATTTTACACCCCTTTTCTATAGTTCAGTACTGATGTTTGGTTGGTTGTTTGAGTAGTAGTATTTATTGATCACAGGGAAGAGAAACTATGGCTAGTCCCTGCTTGGTAAAGAAACAGCAGTGCCAGCCTTCTCATTAGTGTCAGTGTTGGCACTCTGGGCCAGTGATGCCTTTGCGGGTTCTACTCTGTACATCTTATATTTTCAGTAGCATTTCTGGCTGCTAGATAATGAGATATCAATAGGACATGAAATAAACCAGTTATAACAATAGAAGATGTCCTAGAGATTGCTAGATGCCCCTTTGGAGGCCTTTTGGCCCTTGTTGAAATCATTGATTTCAAGAGTAACTCACTTGTGGTCCTGCCTCTATCTCCTTCAGCAAATCCTACCTGCATGCGCCACAAGGGAGCCTTACCTAGCTGTTCTCTGAGAGGCTCTACGCAGCAGCTAACTAAAACAGACGCAGATCCCACAGCCAAACATTGGAGAGAAGTCAGGGACTCTTATGGAAGAGTTGGGGGAAGGATTGAAGGCCCTGAAGGGGATAAGAACTCCACAGAGAGAGCAACAGAGTCCACTAACCTGGGTCCCTGGGAGCAATCAGAGACTGAGCCACCAAAGAGCGTGCATATGGGCACATATGTAGCACATGTATGTATAGCTCAGTCTCTATGTGGGTCCTCAAACAACTGTAATGGGGACTGTCCCTAAAGCTGTTGTCTGACTGTGGAAACCGTTCCCTGGCCAGGCTGTCTTATCTGGTCTCAGTGAGAGGATGTGCCTAACCCTACAGAGACTTGATGTACCTTGGTGGGAGAAAACCTGGGGCAGGGCTCCCTCTTAGAGGAAAAAGGAAGTGGGGATATGGGGAGGAGACCAGGAAGGGGCAATGTTTTGTATGTAAACAGACAAACAAATTGAGTAATTAAAAAGTAACTCACTAAAGTATATCCATGCCAACAGACTGTATTTTTATTAGGTAAAATTAGAAAGTGTTATGAAAGCCCATTTTAAATTATTTAAGATGAATCCTACACTGCCTTGATTTGTGTGCTGAGGCAGCTATATAACTTTTAGAGTGAAAGTCTTATCTGTATATTGATTATACATTTTTAGCTTGCTTTGAAATATAAATTCAAGTTGATTCTTTGGTTTTAGCTTCTTAGTCAGTTACACTAGGTTTTTATGCTGAAAATGTTTTTAAAACCAATATGTGTTTCAATACAGATGTGAAGAGTTCAAAATGGGCTGGTAGGAAAGCAGCACTTAAGTCTTGGTGACACAGACACATAAGGCGTGATAGCAGAAGGAGGAGCAGTCATGATAAGCTGGCCAAGAGTTATGGTCAGTTGAAACTGTGGGTAGATGTATTGAATGTCTAGTTTTGTCTTGGTCTAGGGTTTAATCATCACATCATAGGGGTGGTTTTCTGAGTAACCATGGGATGCACCCGCCATATTGGCAGTTGATCATGTTGACTTCTCTCCCTGGCGTTTAGGTTGATATTTCCTGTTGTTTAAATCTAATTTCTAGTACTTCTGAATCTCTGCTTGCATTGTATTTTAACTCAGTGCATTTTCTTATTGCATCAGACTTTCTTTATAGCATATCATACTGAACTATTTATGATTCTGATTTAATTGTAGTCTAGCCATTCTTACATTTTAATATACAACACTTGCATACATATTGTGATGAAGTTGTTTCTAAAATATAGTGGTCTTCCCAAACATTCTTATAAAGACACATCTGTCAGCATTTTCATTATAAACCCTAATTTATTTTTAAGGAGTTTTTGACTTGTCTATTTCTAAATTGCTTTGGGCTAAAACCATGTATAGAACTTGCCAGCTACAACCCGAGTTTTGTTATACTGTAAGAAGCACTGAAACTCATGTTTCCAACCACTTTCTGTCACAGCATTTAAACACTCATATCTTCAGCGGATTCAGGTGCTTTAAACTTGATCTTTATTTATTTCCCATAAGCCCAAGTGAGGAAATGGAAGCTGACAGCCACTTAGAGAGCATTGCTTCCTTTCCTGCTTTGTGCTATAAAATTTTTGATAGACTTATTTGAAACATATTTACCAAGTTGATACAGTAGATATTTTGTTACAGCTGTCTTAGAGCACTGGACTATGTAAAGCCCTAGATAACTAGATCCAGCTTTCTTGTGAGCATGGGAACTTGAGCAAGTTTCATCTGGTCAATGCTTGCTTGGTGAATACTACTGATGGTGTTTCTTCCGTTTGTACCATCTTCTGTAGCACATGCAGTCCCTAACCTAGGTGTTTGTTGTCACTCCCTCTCTTGAGATGATACTATTAAGAGATGCTTCAGGAATAGTGATCTCATCATCTTTCAATTGCTTTAAAGCAAAAGTTGTTACTATTTATTTTTGAACCTGGGATTTGGAGATCATCTTATGAAAGAGAACTTTTGGAGAGAATAATTGTTTTTTTATTTTCAGAACTTTATTTTTTAAAGAAAAATCATTATTCATACAAAATATATGATCATCATTTCCCCTCCCTCATCCCCTACAAGATATTCCCCATTGTTCCACCTTTCCAGTGGCATACCTTTTCCCCCCCCCCTGCTTCTCCCCCCAGGATACTGTTGAGGGGTAGTTAGTGAGGTCAGTAGACTTCTCCCTCGTGCTGTACAGGCTAGTGCCCTTGCTCGCCATTGGCCATGAGGACTCGATAGTAAGCACCTAGTGCTGAAGACAGCAGTGCTGGAGTCACAGCACACGGAGAAATCCAGCTTGTGCTAGCTTGGATGCCCAGCACTGAAAGAAAAATCATTATATAAGGAAAAATTTCAAGTTCTTCAAATGTTCAAAAGTAAAGAGCAATAGAACATAGCACCATTTGTGAATTATAAATTTCATTTGTATGGATTTTCTTTTTAAAAATTTTTGTTCTTTTCTCATCCCGACTTCAGCTTCCTCTCCCTCGACTCTGAATTTTATGCATTTTTAAGAGAAAAAACTTTTAAATTAATAAAAGAAACCAATTTTAACTGGAAGTTTTATAAAGCAGTGCAATATAAGTGATATTGGTAAGTATCAGATGCTGTGCAGACTGGTTGAGAGAGAGCTCAGAGTGACGAGGCCCTTCCTTGTCTCTGACTAAACTTCCTGTACCTGGCGCTCTAATGGGTAAAGGGAAAAACAGAAGCTGCTAGCTGCATTACAATCCTTTCTCCCCGAGAAGAGCTAGAAGTAAACCATTTTTTATTGGTTATTTTATTTACTTACCTTTCAAATGTTATCCCCTTCTCACTTTCCTCTCCACAAACTCCCAATCCCATCCCCCCTCCCCTTTGCCTCATGAGGTGCCCCCCCCATTCCCACCTTACTGCTCTAGCATTGCCTTATGCTGGGGAATCAAGTCTCTACAGGACCACGGGCCTCCCCTGCTACTGATGCCAGACAAGGCCACCCTGGTTGGTGGTTTAATCCCTGGGAGCTCTGGGTGAACAGGTTAATTGATATTGTTGTTCTTCCTATGGGGTTCCAAACCCCTTCAGCTCCTTCAGGCCTTCCCCTAACTCTTCCGTTGGGTTCCCTGGTTCAGTCCTCTGGTTGGCTGTGAGTATCTGCATCTGTATTGGTCAGGTACTTGCAGAGCCTCTCATGGGACAGTTATACCTTTTTACTGTGTTCAGAGAAGTAAGGCCAAGAATGGGAATTTGATAAGGAATTGGAAACCAGGAAAAAAAAGTATTCAGAAGATTTATAAAAGAACCACCTAATTCAAAACCTAAAATAATATGTTGTTTAAAATTTAATCATTAGATTTTATGTCAGACTAGACATAAATAAATTAGTGTGCTTGAAGATTGATCAAGATAAACAACTGCAATGCTATTCTAGAACAGTAAGACATAGGGAGTCCAGGAAGAGGGTCAAAACAGGGCGAAGAACCAGAGAGCCACTTGGATGCCAAAGTCTGCCCATCGACTCTTGGATAAATCAGACTGTAATGCCTGACTTTCTTGTGTCTTCAGGGTTTTGGCCTCATTTCTAAAATGGACATTGTTGTATTTATGATGTCTGGACTCACTTAGCTTCATGCAAAGATTACTGACATTTTCTGCTCTCTCTCCTTGATTTTTTTAAACAGATATCTGTTGCAAAGATAAAGTATTTCATATTTACAAGATGGCATGATAGGTGATACACACACACACACACACACACACACACACACACACACACACCAGTTTGCCCATGACGCACTCAAGGACTGCCGTGAAGGATCAGTTTGTAGTAGAATGACTGAGGCTGAATTCCTGGGAATCCCAGGGCTCATGGCAGATGTCATATGGTCAGGTCATGAGGAGTTCACATGGGAGAACTGGCCACATTTGTAAAGTGCATTCAGAAATATTGACTGCTTTTCTAGCCTTTCTCAGAATAGATTATCACCGGACATTATTCTGAATGTTATACTCAGCTTGGTTGAATACGTAAGCTAAGAATGGAGTTTACATTCATGTCCATTCCTCACACTGAGCTCTCTGCTTTGAAAGAGCAGCTGAGATGGAGGGTCTAGCCTGCTGCTTCCCAGCCTGACCTCCCTGTCTCCGTACTCCTCTAACTGGCAATTTCCAAAGTAGGTAAATTAGGCTCTAGGCAAGTCATTAACTAGGATTTTTTTTTCAAAATTCTTTATATAATCTCAAGGCTCTTACTGTGTTTAAAACTGTGTAATGAAGTATATTCTAGATTCTCAAATGATCAGAAGACTTAAATTATACTAATTTCTTCTTTTGAGATTTATGGCAGTGATTTGAAAACACTTGAAGTTGCTGAACCCAATGGACTACATTAGTAGGGTTTTGTGCTTTATTAATTTCACATTTCCAGGATGTCTCCTTGTCACTATCGATTCAGTGCATCATATTTTAAATTTAGGATATTAGCTTTCTCTTTTTCTGCATTTACACTCTCCAAGTAGGAAGAACTCTTCCTGCAAACTACCAGGACAGATGACCTTAGGAGTCTTCGAGAACCAGCAGGTCAGTCCAAGGTGCTGTTGTTTCCCAGGCCTCTTTCACTTTCTCTGTCAGTTTTGAACTTTTTTCCCATTTTATTCTAGTGATCTAGTTAAGCGATCCATTTTATTCTAGTTTGAAAAATTTCCTGGCATGATACTGCATCTGTTATTTTCTTATAACAAACTTGGATTTGCTGCTTAAATCCCAAGGTTGGATCCTCAGTACACAGAGGAACCCAGGTGCAGCGGTGTCCCATGCAGTCGCAGTTTGGAGAAGCAGGGTCCTAGCAGCTTGCTGGCCAGCTGTTGGGGCTGATCTTTGAGCTCCATGTTTAATGAGAGAAGTCCTTAAAGATAATGTGGAAGCAAAGCACCATGGCACTTGTAGTCACCCTCTAGCCACCATGCATGCACGCACGGACGCACACACGCGCACAACACAAGCTTAAATAAACCAGAAAGAGTATATTACCCCTCCTATCCTTCCTTTCTTGTATGTGTTTTTGATGTGTGCATTGTCTAAGTGTGGCAGATTTTCCTGGGTGCATGTGTAGGTTAGAAATTAACTACCCTCCTATCCTTCCTTTCTTGTATGTGTTTTTGATGTGTGAAGTCTAAGTGTTGCAGATTTTCCTGGGTGCATGTGTAGGTTAGAAATTAACTACCCTCCTATCCTTCCTTTCTTGTATGTGTTTTTGATGTGTGAATTGTCTAAGTGTTGCAGACTTTCCTGGGTGCATGTGTAGGTTAGAAATTAACATTTTGGATGTCACCTTCAATTCCTTCTCTGTTCTGTCTGTCTGTCTGTCTGTCTGTCGATGTATTTGAGGTTTGGTATCTCTTCTTGTACCTGGACCTACTGTTTTTGATAGCAAGCTCCTGAGATGTTTCTGACGGTTCCTGCCTCTCAGCACTGCCACACCTGGCTTTTTACGTGGGTGCTGAGGTAAGACTCAGCTCTTCCGGCCGGGGCAGCACAGACTTAGCCGTGCAGCGTCTCCTAGCCCCTTCCTCATCCCTGTTTCTTTTTCTTAGTGAGATTCATCAACATGCCATTTTATTATCCATTTTTACAAAAGGGTCTTATGATTTTATTGATTAAATTTATATGTTGCTGTTTGTTTTACTGAAATATAAAATGAATAAAATGGAAGCATGAGAAGTGGTGATTTTGGTTGTGTGCAGTCGTGCAGTCAATATCTAAAACAGGGTAAAGAGCTGTCCAGTCGTAGCAAGACCCTTTCACAGCAGTTCTCTCCTCATTTCCAGAGCCTACCATTTCCTGAGTATTTCTAAGTTATGCATAACATTTTTGACATTCACATGACTTCTGTGTATTAGTAATTAGAAAAATCTTGATAGTGTTTCATCTGAAGAATACATTGTAATTTGTTCATTGTTCTTCAGTTCATGGGTAGCTATAGTATTTATACCTTTAGGGGCTATGGCCGCTATTACAATTACACATCCCATGTGTAAACCTTTGTGTGGACATGTCCCTCCCTCCCTCCCTCCCTCCCTCCCTCCCTCCCTCCCTCCCTCCCTCTCCCTCTTCTTCTTTCCCTCCCCCCCCACCTTGTGTAGCAGTGTAGTGTTACCTTGGTTGTGTTTCCAGGCTGACATTTCTGAGATGACCAGTGGACTTGAGCATCCTTCACGTGTTCATACACTGTGTGAATCCCTGCTTCTGTGATGAGGTGTTTACTTATTTTGAAAACTGTAAAGCTGCAGATGTTATTTTATATTCTCTGTGTGAGTCTCTCTCCCTTTGTGTCCAGGAAAACAAAGTAGAAAGATGGAAAAGAAGATAGAAGGATGGAGAGAGAGTAGGAGAAAGGAACTATTCTGAGATATTTCTTATAACTGCCTTACCTATTTATTTTCTATTATCTTAAGAGTTCTGTCCATGTTCATGAGGGATATTAGTCTTTAATGTCCTTTTTATAGTATTTTTGAAGTGGTTTGTTTTTAACTTTGAAATTCTAGCCTTTTCACTTAGTAGTTTACAAGTTTCTTTACGATTAATTTTTGGCTTTCCCAACATTTATTATGATTTGCTAATTTTTGTAGCTGAGTCTTTTACATTATAACTTATATTACAAATGCCTCATGGAATATTACTTTTGTTATCTCATTTTAAATATAGCTGTGCATCACCAAAAAGGTTATAGTTTGTGAAATCCATCATTAGTTACTGACCTCATTGTCTGAGTATCATAGGGTGTTGGTACAGAAAGCTAAGTGGATCTGAGTTGTGTACGTGTCACACATTTCTAAGCAGTTTCCTAGAGTGGATGCATCATGTAATTTCTGAGTCTTAGTAAGAGTTCAGTTATCAGCCCTTTGTGTGTCTGACTCTTTGAAGTTCTGCTGAGTAGGATTTGGTGTCTCATTGTGTTCTTTTAATTTTGTAAAATTTTATCATTTTATGTGTATGAGCAATTTTCCTGCATGTATTTCTCTGCATTTGTTTATATGTGTCTATGTTGGTCAGAAAGGCGTACCAGACCACCTGAACCTACAGCTAAAGTTATGAGGCTCCATGTGGGTGCTGGGATTCTATCCAGGTCCTCTGTAAGCGTAAGCAGTGCTCTTAACCACAGAGGCAACACTCTAGCTGCACTGTGTTTTTAAAAAGTAGTTTTCTGTTGAATGATGCTTCTTGGCTTTTGGATGTCCTTTGCTGTGAAGTGTCTGCTTGTTTTGTTTGGGCCATTTTTGGCTGCTGCCCTTTTCCTTCCTGACTCAAGTGACTTCAGTGGATCCTTTCCACATGTGCTGTAGATGTTGTCTCAGTCTCTTGAGTGTGCTTCACTCTGCTCATGAAGAGTTTTTAATTAACTTGAGCTTATTGAAACTGTTAAAATATTTATGTCTGTTATTTAAGAAATCTTTCTTTAACTCATTATTGTGTTTCTTTTAGAAGGTTAGTTATTTCAGTATTTACATTTCTGTCTGTGGTCACTCTCAAATTAATTTTTTAATGAGGGTGAAACATGGGTCAAGGTTAATCATATATTCCATATGGATATCGGGTTGTTCCAGCACTTAATTCCAGTGACATAATGGATGTAAATCAAGTGGGCAGCCATGTGACGGCCACCCTGAGGTTTGTCCACCATTTCCGTGACTGTCTCGCCCACACTTCTTTCCACTCTGCAAACGCAGCTCCAGTTTGGCTCCTCCTCGTTATGTTGAAAGGCTGCATGTCCATTCTCTCCCTTTTGAGAAGAGTGTGAGCAATTGGCCCCGTCTGTCTCGGGCCTCTGACATTCTAATGTGCCACAGTTTGGGAACAATTTTCTTTTTCATTTTCATTTTTAGCTTTGTCTTACTTACAAAATGGCTCAGTGATGAGTTGGTATAAATCTTGCATGATTTCCTTTATTTAAAGATAAGTATGAGAACTTGGTAGCCTTAATTTTTGATAGCCAATCTTTAACTATTGTTGCTGCTTATAATTCACATACTCTGAAAATAGTAGTGAGTACATTTACTGTCACTAAATTACGTGGGTTGATCTAGCCTTTAGACCATGTCACAGATACAGCAGGCACTCAAGTAGCTAAGAAGAAAAGGAAAAAAGTGGGAAAGCAGGCTTTTGGGAGGAACAGAGATGATGTTTAGTTAATGGGTTTTACAGAAATTCTTTTCCATCTTCTGATATCTTTTTCAATTTCTTAAGCATCTTAAAGTTTTTATTGTACAAGTCATTCACTTGCTCGATTACAGTTATCCAAAGATACTTTTTGAGACTATTTTGAAAAGTATTTTTCCCTGATTTCTTTCCCATTTCTTTTGCAATTTGTATATAGGAAGGCTACTGATTTTTGAGTATTCATTTTGTATCTTTTGCTGAAAGTGTTAATCAGCTGTTGAAGTTTCATGGTGGAGCTTTGAGGGTAATATCTGTAATATCATCTGCAAATAGAAATACTTTGACTTCTTCCTTTCGTTTGTATCTCTCTTATCCCTTTCAGTTGTCTTATTGGTTTATCTAAGACTTCAAGTACTATATTGACTAGGTGTGGAGAGTGGACCCACTCTTGCCTTGTTTCTGATTTTAGTGGAAATGTTTTGAGTTTCTTTCCGATTAGGATGATGTTGGCTGTGGGCTTGCTGTAAATGTATCTTTACTAGGTTGTTGTATGTAGTATATTTGTTTATAGTCTGTCTCTTTGGGACTTTTTTCATGAAGGGGTATTGGATTCTGTCAAAGGCCTTTTCTGCATCTAATGAGATGATCGTGTGATTTTTGTCTTTCAGTCTATTGACATGGTGGATTATGTTTATTGATTACGCATGTTAAACAATCCCTGAATCTCTGGAGTAATACCAACTTGATATGGTGGATGATCTTTCTGATGTATTATTGAATTCAGCTTGCAAGTATTTTATTTTTAAAAAATTGTATTTATGTTCCCAAGGGATATTTATTTATAATTTGCATTTTTGTTGTGCGGTTTTCATATCAGCAAGGTAGTAGCTTCATAAAAAGAAGTGGCAAATGCTCCTTCATTTTTCTCTTTTGTGGAATGATTTGAGGAGTGTTAGTGATAGTTCCTTAAAGATCTTGTAGAGTTCTGCACCGAATGCACTGAATCCATCTTGGGCTTTTGTTAGGGGCTTTTTCTGTTTCACTAGTGACTCTGAGTCTACCTAAATTATTTATTTCCACTTTAATTTAACTTTAATTTAATTTTAATAATTGGTAGGATATATTTCCATTCTTTATAGGTTTTCCAGTGACAAATATATTTTTAAGCATGTTCTTAAGATTCTCTGAACTTCCTTGGTGTCTGTTGTAATCTTCCTCTTCCACCTCTAATTGTATTGGTGTAGATCTTCTCTCCCCATCTTTTAATCTGGCTAAGAGCTTGTCAATATTAATGATTTTGTACAGGACAGCACTCTTGGTTGGTGATTTAAGTAGTTGACTTACTCTCTCTCTGTCTGTTCATCTGCTTTGGTGACTTGGCCCCTTCTCCATGCTAACCCGCAAACCAGGGCATTCTGTGTGTTCACCACCGAGCCCATTTTCAACCTGTCACGATGCACTTTCAATTCTGACATGTCTGAATGGCAGGTACCTTTGTTTACTTGCCTGCTCTGAAGCTGCTGATTTTTGAGCTGGCACGTTTTTCTTAAGGGTTTCTTTTATGTGGACCTGGGTATGAAGTGCCTTGTGTAGGCTTTGTGCTGTTTCCTTTTATCTTGTCCACAGCCACTGAATTTCTTTGCTTTGATGTCAAATATTATTTTGGTAAGATTTTCTGTTTTTATATCATTTCTTCTTTTTTTTAATCTCTTTTTTTCTTTCTGATAGTCCTATTTCTTGTGGCTTTTGCCTTTGTAGTTAGATCTCATTTTGGGGGGCACTGTGTTTTGTGCTGAAGTCTGCACACACTTTGTGAGTTTTTATCTCCAGGAACTCATGAAGATTCTTATAGTAGATATCTGAATGAGAAAAGGAAAAAAGACACCCTCTAACCTGATGGCAAGCGGAGGAAAGCCATTTTGAAATACAACAGAGCCCTCTGTCCTTTCAAAATGGGTCTACCATAGATGCTATCTAACAGGGCCTCATCTGCTGGGTTCACATCAGATCCTTACATACCTGAGAAAGGAGACATATAACCACAGTCACCTCTGGACCCTCAGGATGGGGTGGGTGGCAGTGGTCTGACAAAGGCTTGAAAGGTCATATTCCATAAGCACAGACTCATTACTTGACAGAGACCTTCTCACAGATCTATAGAATGCTCACCCACAGCTCTCCGAATATAGCAAAGGCTTAGCTCCCAGCACTTCTTTCTACACGGCACATGTCAGCTCTCCAAAAGAAAAAAAAAGTGCAGTCCACACTGAAGCAAAAGAGTGTCTGATAATGGACAGCAGGGATCAGAAACAGACTCAGACATGGTGAGCGTGTTGCAGCGATGAGATCAAGAATTTGGAAAAGCTCTAACATGCTCAGGGCTATAATGGCAGCATGTGGAACAAATAGCTATTAAAGCAGAGATGGAAGTTCTAAGAACCAAAAAGAGATGCTAGCAACAACACCAACACCAACACCAACACCAACACCACCACCACACACACACACACACACACACAGAGAGAGAGAGAGAGAGAGAGAGAGAGAGAGAGACAGAGGCGGACACTCCGGGGACAGTGAGAAGACTCAGCAGAGAAAGAGAGAGAGAGAGAGAGAGAGAGAGAGAGAGAGAGAGAGAGAGAGAGAGAGAGAGAGAGACAGAGAGACAGAGAGAGACAGAGAGAGACAGAGAGAGACAGAGACAGAGACAGACACCAGGGACAGTGACAAGACTCAGTAGGTAGGAGCACTTGTGAAAACTTATATTGCTTCCTGGAAAACACGCACAGATACTAAAACCCAACTATAATCTGGTACCAAACAGGCAGCTCCCACACAGACACAGCTGACTTCCACATGGTCTCAGTGAAGCTTCAAATCCTGGTGCTTTGACTTTCTCTGCGCCTAAGGGACTCTCCTTACAGTGTATTCTTTTTTGCCGAACCTAAAGCTCATGGCCATCTTTCTGATGACTCCCTCGCCATTGTCTTCAGTTTCTAACTTCTTATCCCTGGTGTTAGTATCTCCATTTCCATAGCCACCTAAAAACAAGGATGCAGCCTTCCTGAAAATACAAAGGATACCTTAACTTGTTCACATCAGTAGACCTGGATGTGGTGCTGCTCCTTCACAGCTCAGCGTCCACGGCACCTGGCAAGCCCGTGCTCCCCCACGTCCACCTTAGCACTTGTCTTCCCTTCAGTCCTTGTTCTTTTTCCTGTCCAAAGCTATTTTGTCTTCATGATTCTGTTTCTTCATGACTTCTCCACCATCCTGCCGTGGTTGATAACTTCCTTTCGTTGCTCTGATGTCAGAAGAGGGCAATGGTGTGAGACTCAAAAGTAAGAGAAGTCAGAGTCTCTTCAGTTGGCTGCATCCCGTAGTGAAAGCACAGAGTCAGAGTGCCTCCCATCCTCAGGTTTGACTTGTGTGTATTTTACTCACTCCCACATTATCTACACACTTGCTATCAAGAAACTGTTGCCTTAAGGGAGAAGCAAAATAGCTTGATGTGTCTATTTGAGAACTATTAAGTACTGTGAAGGTATGTTGAATTAACTAAAAATATAGAATTAACGCCTTAGTAAAGTGAAAGTGGCAAGTAACATTTTTGTTTTGCTTTGTTTTGTTTTGTTTTTTTCAATACAGGGTTTCTCTGTGTAGCCCTGGCTGTCCTGGAACTCACTTTGTAGACCAGGCTGGCCTCGAACTCAGAAATCTGCCTGCCTCTGCCTCCCAAGTGCTGGGATTACAGGCATGCACCACCACCGCCCGGCGGCAAGTAACATTTTAATTGATTCTTCAAAAATGGTCTCTGGCTTATGCAACTTGGGTATGTTGATGTAGGCCTTTAAGCAGGGGGGGTCTGACTGGTCTCCATGGGTCATCGTGATAGCCCCCATCAGCCAGTTCTTTTGTATCAGCTTTGAAGAATCTTCTTTTTATACTTATTTTACATTTTTATGTACATAAGTACAAGTGCCCATGAACACCATCAGATCCCCATAACTAGAGTTAGAGCCAATTGGGTTGTGAGCGCCCAGCGTGTGTACTGGGCAGAGCTTGGGTTGTGAGCGCCCAGTGTGTGTGTATTGGGTAGAGCTTAGGTTGTGAGCGCCCAGCGTGTGTACGGGGCAGATCTTGGGTTGTGAGCGCCCCGCGTGTGTAACGGGCAGATCTTGGGTTGTGAGCACCCCGTGTGTGTACGGGGCAGAGCTTGGGTTGTGAGCACCCCGCGTGTGTACTGGGGCAGAGCTTGGGTGTGAGCGCCCAGCGTGTGTACGGGGCAGAGCTTGGGTGTGAGTGCGGTGTGTACTGGGGCAGAGCTTGGGTGTGAGCGCCCAGCGTGTGTACAGGGCAGAGCTTGGGTTGTGAGCGCCCAGCTTGTGTACTGGGCAGAGCTTGGGTTGTGAGCGCCCAGCTTGTGTACTGGGCAGAGCTTGGGTTGTGAGCGCCCAGCTTGTGTACGGGGCAGAGCTTGGGTTGTGAGCGCCCAGCGTGTGTACGGGGCTGTGAGCGCCCCGTGTGTGTACGGGGCAGAGCTTGGGTGTGAGCGCCCCGCGTGTGTACGGGGCAGAGCTTGGGTCTTCTGGAGCAGTGTGCACTCTTCATTGCCGAGCCACCTCTTCAGCTTCCAGTTTATGACTCTTAAGTACTTCTGATGAGTGAATTTCCTCACTCATTTGTGTATGGAACTTGGGATGTAGTTAGACAGTAAATACCTTAAACTTCAACAAGAGTTTTCCCAGAGGCCCTAGTCCCTGAAATCTAGGTTCTGTGGTTCAATTCATTCAGAGTATGTCTTAGGTTTCTATTGCTATGAAGAGACACCGTGACTACAGCAACTTATTATAAAGGACAACATTCAATTAGGGCTGATTTATTGGTTCAGGGATTTAGTCGATTATCATCATAGTGGTAAGCATGGCAGCGTGGAGGCAGACGTGGTGCCGGAGACATAGCTGAGAGTTCTACATCTGGATTGGCAAGCAACAGGAGGAGAGCATGAGAAACTGGTCTGGGTTGAGCATCTGAAATCTCAAAGTCCACCCTCCAGTGGCACACTTCCTCCAAGAAGCCCACAGCTACTCCTAAAAGGCCACACCTCTTGTCTTAGTTAGGGTTTCACTGCTGTGAACAGACACCATGACCAATGCAAGTTTTATAAAAGACAACATTTAATTGGGGCTGGCTTACAGGCTCAGAGGTTCAGTCCATTGTCATCAAGGCAGAAACATGGCAGCATCCAGGCAGATATGGTGCAGGAGGAGCTGAGAGTTCTACATCTTCATCTGAAGGCTGCAAGTGGAAGACTAACTTCCAGGCAACTAGGGTGAAGGTCTAAAGCCCACACCCACAGTGACACACCTACTCCAACAAGGCCACACCTCCTAATAGTGCCACTTCCCGGGAAAAGCATATACAAACCATAACATTCCACTCCCTGGCCATCATAGGCTTGTTCAAACATGAGTCTATGGGGGCCATACTTAAACATAGCATAATGCAAAATGCATTTAGTTCAATTTTAAAAGTCCCTTTAGTCTATAGCAGTCTCAACAGTGTTAAAAGTCCAAAGTTCAAGGTCTCTTTTGGATTCATCCAATCTCTTAACTGTAATCCCCCAAGCAAGACAGGAAACCAGCTGGGAAAAGTCCAAACTCTGCATCTTCATGTCTGATGGCAAAGCTGTCTTCAGATATCCAACTCATTTTTCATCTTTGTTGACTTCTACAAGGTTCTTTCTCCTGGGCTTGTTCCACTCCCTGTTAGCAGCTTTCCTTAGCAGGCATCCTGTGGCTCTGGCATCTTTAACATTGGGGTCCCTAAGTCAATTTCAGTGTCACAGCTTCTTGTTCCAATGTCTGAGATCCACACATGATCTTCTGTGTATCTCCAAAGAGCTGGTATCACTTCTCCAGCTCTGCCCTCTGTAGCACTATAAGTTCAGATTGATCTACTCGACTGCCTCTGCTGTTCTTGGTGGTCATCCCATGGTACTGGCATCTCCAATATGCTAGGGTCTTCCACTGCAACTATGCTTCACCAAAGCCTCTCATAGGCTCTCTTCATGGTACCAAGTCTCAACTCCTTTGCATGACCCCTTCAGTCCTGGGCTGTCAATTACAACTGAGGGTACACTTTCACCAATGGCCTTCCATGGCCTCACACAGTACCAAGCCTCAGCTGTTCTTCATGATGCCTTCATGCCTTCAAAACCAGTACCACCTGGATGATTCTTACACATTACCAAGTACAGCTGCAGCATGAGGAACACTTGGCTATCTCTGGAGTACAGCTTCTTTGTGCTCTCAGAAAACACTTCCCATATTTCACCTCAGTGATGCTGGTCTTTTCTTAATCACCACTAATTTCTTAGCTCCAGCTAACCAGCATCAATTGTCCCAGTAGTCTCTTTCTTTTGAATATAAAGCCAAAGCTGCTGAGTTCTGCTGCTTGCAGGACCTGGAACATTGACCCCCTTGTTCTATTACATTATCACTGGCTTCCTTTTTCCCAGCTTCTTCACTACCTAAGTTGGCTGTCCTAAATCTTGCTCCATAGACTGACTTTGAATTCAGAGATCTGCATGTCTGCCTCCTAAGCACTGGGATTAAAGGTGTGGTCCACTAAGCCTGGATTAAAGTTTTTCTTCACCTAGAATTTGCTCTGTTCTAGGCTGGCCTGGAACTCAGAGATCTGCTTTTCTTTGCCTCCTGGGATTAAAGGCTTGTACTACCATGCCTTGACCTAAATTTAGCTTGGTGGAATCTTGCCCCCAAGGTCACCACTCCTTTAATTCAATTTAATATCCCAGAATTCAGCTCCATTTCACTTCCTGGAGTCCCTTTAATACTCAAACTATATATTTTGTACTTTTCCTTTCTCAGCTTGCTATGTTTGTTCAAAATTTTCTTTATCAGACTTAACCAGAGAACCATGTCTTTGTTGGGCTTCTTTGAGACTTCCTTTGCAGATGCAATTAATATAAATCTCTTTACTTTAGTCCTAGGCAGTCTCTTCAGACAGTGGCAAAAAGCAGCTGTGTTCTTCACCAAAACATCACAAAAACAGTCTGTCAGCCACATATTACAGTTCTTCTCCACTGAAACCTCCTGGGCCTTCAGGCCTACACAGTTTAAATGACCCTCAGCACCACTGCTTTCCATATTCCTACTAGGCTGGCCCATTAAGCCCCACTTAAAGAATTCCGTGACTTTCCAAATCCAAAGTCCCAAAATCCACATTTTTCCAAACAAAAGCATGGTCAGGCCTATCACAGCAATACCCCACTCCTGGTACCAACTTCTGTCTTAGGGTTTTACTGCTGTGAACAGACACCATGACCAATGCAAGTTTTATAAAAGACAACATTTAATTGGGGTTGGCTTACAGACTCAGAGGTTCAGTCCATCAAGGCAGAAACATGGCAGCATCCAGGCAGGCATGGTATAGGAGGAGCTGAGAGTTCTACATCTTCATCTGAAGACTGCTAGTGGAAGACTGACTTCCAGGCAACTAGGGTGAAGGTCTTAAGCCCACACCCACAGTGACACACCTACTCCAACAAGGCCACACCTCCTAATAGTGCCACTCCCTGGGAAAAGCATATACAAACCATAACACCTCTTAATGATGCCACTCCCTGTAGACCTATGGGGGCTATTTTTATTCAAACCACCACAGAGTAGTTGGAGACCATCTTATGAAGTGGAAACTTAAGGGTTCTTTAGAAAGTCAGTTGTGTTGGATGGTGTTTTGTTGGGACAAACACATGAAAAGGAGTTCTCAAGTGGACATGGGTAAAAGGCTAAGGCAAACTCGTGAAGGAATGTTTCACTGAAACAGACACAGGTGAAAGGATGTTCTGCCAATGCAAGCGTGTGAAAGGATTCTTCACAAATGACACACAAGTGTTGATTCTCCTTATATAGCATAGTTGAGCTCCATTTGTCAGGACTCTAGAGAGAATTGCACCAAAAATCTTCTGGTGGTGTGCTTCAGTTTCTTGCTGCTTCCATAGACTGGGGCTGATTGGAAAGTGATGTCAGCTGAGACAGTCCTATGCTAAAGCAAGATGTGCTGAGGCAAGCCCCATGGAGGCCATGTGATGCTTGGAGGGATATAAAACAGACCCGACCGGCAGTGGTGGAGGCCGAGCTCGGCTTGCTGTTAGAGCTAGCTGTGCAGTGCTTGTTGGTCTCTTGTCTTCACTGATCTCTTCCCTGAGAGAGGCAGACAAGAACTTTTCCTGGCATTCCTTCCTGATCTTTCCTGCTGACTTGTGTGGAAGCTGAAGCCTGGCTGTCTCTGCTGTTGCTAACCCGACTCTGCCAGACTGGACTGCTGGTGTATCCATGGAGTGTTCGTGAGTGGACTGAGCTTCAGTTGCTGACCTGTGAACTGGACTGCTGATTGTCAGACAACACAGACGGGAGTTGTTCCCAAGAACCTTTCTAAACAGGCCTACTTCCCCTATATTCTTTCTTTTTCACCACCTCTGGTGTGTGGTAGGTCACCAGGAAGGTTAAACTATTTAAGATTCACCATTAAAAATAGGATTTGAAAAAAAAGTTACAGTCCTACTTCCTAGAAACTACATTGTGGTGAGTCTTATAACACAGAGGAAGCTTTAGTGGAGCGTTTTTAAGGGGAGATAAAAGAAAGTGATTGGAAAGATTACAAGATGAAGATAGGTGTCTAAGTGATAACTTTGTTTCTTGCCCAGGCTAAGGTAGTGGAGTCCAGATGAACAGTGACAATTTTGTTGACTGTTTATTTCAGGCAGGGGTAGGGCTATCCATTAACTAACAGTGAGGAAAGAATGTAGTGAGGGGTGCGGCAGAGAGAGGGGGAGGGAGGGAAGGAAAGGGAAGGATGAAAGGAGAGAGACAGACCAACAGACCAACAGAGACAGAGACAGAGATTGAAACTGATTTCCTAGCTGGGAAATGGAAGATTAGCATGAAGCTTGAAGCTTGGAGGCCTCATTCAGGCATATGTCATAATATAAATATTAAGAACCAGTTTTGTATTACAAAGAGCATGAATAGATATGTCTTCTGTGTTTGTACATTCAGAGTTTAAACAAGCAGTTTGGAATCTTCTGACTATGCATTTTTGAATAATTGATATTCATAATACAATTTGTCATCTGTGAAGATGTTTGATGGAACCAATTTGCATTTAAACATTCATGATGGTTCTGAGCAAGAGAAATACACAAAAGCATAAAGCACTTAATTATGTTTCTTTAAAAATAAATGTCAAGAAAAGCATTTAAAAATAAAATGCATGCAGAATACACAACATTTTATTCTCCACAAAGTATAGTAGAATTACTTTATATACATTAATACATGTACTGTATTGAAAGTATCTATGTAGCTTTCATCCTTTACCTGTAGCTTAAATATTGAATTTCCCAGCCTTTGTAAATGACCCCAGTCTCTTTTCTTTCAGCAGGTTTTCTCTGTCTTATCGTATCTGTCTGTGTAATCATTAAGGTATTTATTTGAGCAGCCAGTTAGACTTATACTTGTGCTTGTCTTTGTTATCAGGTGGGGTAGCGATGACCCCCACTCCTTGAGTGAGTTGGTAGAGTCCAGTTATGGGGCAGCACTGATATTGAGACATTTAATTAGACTCTCATTTGCATGGAAAAACCTGCCCTGCAACCTGGTTATCCAATAAAGTATATTCACACATAAATGTAATTAAAGGCCCCATGGAAATCAGTAGGATGTATTTAACTATTATGCATAAAATACATATGAATGATTGATGATACAGTAATTTTATCACTTTAATCCTAACAATAATTCAAATACTCTATACATGTATATCATCAAATGGTATAATTGAAGATTTTTATTTGTGGGAATCATTTGTTGTAATTCTTTTTAAATGTATATTTTTACGTGTTCTTTGACAGTTTCACATGTGTATTCAGTGAACCTTGACCATATCGACTACTCAGTCCTCCCTACATTAAGTCCCTTCAAATGCCCCTCTCCTGGCTTCATTTGCTCTTTTTCAAAAACAGTTACAATTCACTGATTAGTGCTCTCAGCATGCTGGAGGTATGGAGACACCCTGTGGAGCATGAGTAGGGCCACACCCCTGCAGAAGGCAGACTCTCCCTTCCCAGCTGCCAACCACTGCCTGTAACTCCTTAGCTAGAGGTGGGGCTTCATGAGCGTCTCCTGCATCCGTGAGCGTCTCCTGCATCCGTGAGCGTCTCCTGCATCTGTGAGCGTCTCCTGCATCCGTGAGCGTCTCCTGCATCCGTGAGCGTCTCCTGCATCCGTGAGCGTCTCCTGCATCTGTGAGCGTCTCCTGCATCCGTGCTGCCATGCTGCCGGCTTGCTCTTGTGCTGGTCTTGCACAGGCAATCATGCTATCTTGCTGTCTCAAATCCATTTTTTTGATGTGTGAGAATTTAAACCTTTGGCCATTTAGAAAGTATTGTCAATCATCATTTCTCTCATGGGTGTTGAGATTTCTTTACTTTCTCCCTTAAACATCCCATAGTCTTCTCTTTTTGTAAGGAGGAACAGACTATCAAAAGGGTAATTGGAATTTTACTAGTTGTCCATTAGGAATGGAAAATTAGCATCTAAAAACGAATTGGTGTTTCCATCTTTTCCAAGACAAATATGTTAATGTTGGCTGACTGGCTGTTGGTTTTGAGTTCCACTCCTCCTTTGCTCTGGTTTCTGGCTGCTTGTGTAGCCCATCTGCTTGTAGTGATCTCAGCTGATGTGAGGGGCTGAGAGTCAGGGGCAAAATACTCATTTTTCTCCTTTCAAATGTTTTTACCTGGTACACTTTTCTGTTTATATACTACAGTAGGAAGAAAAGTAAGAAATTATGTCAAATAAAGAGACATTGATTCTGTCTTATATTTTTATTGTACTTAAAAGCATAAATGTGCACATATATACATGGGTATACATATGTGTATATATGTTGAGATAAAGGCATGTAGCTCCACACCCAGCTTATAATAACTATGTTTTAAAACCAATAAGCAGTGTTTTATTTTTTAATTTCTGAGCATTAATTTTTTTTTGGGGGGGGGATGTAGGATACTGACTTAGGTAGGGTTTCTGTTGCTCTGGTGAAACAACAGGACCAAAAGCAAGAAAAGGTTTATTTAGCTTTTACTTCCATAATTACTGTTCACCGCTGAAGGAAGTTGAGACAGGAACTCAAGCAGAACAGGAATCTGGAGGCAGGAGCTGATGCAGAGGCCATGGAGGGGTGCTGCTCACTGGGCTGCTCATCATGGCTTGCTCAGTCTGCTTTTTTTTTTTTTTTAATTTACTTTTATCTCTAGTCTTTGTTTACATTACAAATGCCTTCCCCTTTCCAGATTCCCCCCCTCCCCATAAGTCCTATAAGCCCTCTTCCCTCTGTCCATTTCCCCAATCACCCCCTCTCATTTCTCTGTCCTGGTACTCCCCTACAATGCTGGATCAAGCCTTTCCAGGACCAGGGCCCTCTCCTCCCTTCTTCTTGGGAATCATTTGATATGTTAATTGTACCTTGAATATTCAGAGCTTCTGGGCTAATTAATATCCATTTATCAGTGACTGCATTCCATGTGTATTCTTTTGTGATTGGGTTACCTCACTTAGGATGATATTTTCCAGTTCCATCCAGTTGCTTAAAAATTTCATTAATTCATTGTTTTTAATTTCTGAGTAGTATTTCATTGTGATGGTTTGTATATGCTTTTCCCAGGGAGTGGCACTATTAGGAGGTGTGGCCTTGTTGGAGTAGGTGTGTCACTGTGGGTGTGGGCTTAAGACCTTTACCCTAGTTGCCTGGAAGTCAGTCTTCTACTAGCAGCCTTCAGGTGAAGATGTAGAACTCTCAGTACCTCCTGTACCATGCCTGCCTGGATGCTGCCATATTTCTGCCTTGATGACAATGGACTGAACCTCTGAGCCTATAAGCCAACCTCAATTAAATGTTGTCTTTTATAAAACTTGCATTGGTCATGGTGTCTGTTCACAGCAGTGAAACCCTAACTAAGACAGAAGTTGGTACCAGAAGTAGGGTATTGCTGTGATAGGCCTGACCATGCTTTTGTTTGGAAGAATGTGGATTTTGGGACTTTGGATTTGGAAAGCCATGGAATTCTTTAAGTGGGGCTTAATGGGCCAGACTAGTAGGAATATGGAAGACAGTGGTGCTGAGAGTCATTTTAACTGTGTAGGCTTGACAGCCCAAGAAGTTTCAGTGGAGAAGGTCTTTAATATGTGGCTGAGAGACTGTTTTTGTGATGTTTTGGTAAAGAACATGGCTGATTTTTCCCATTGTCTGAAGAGACTGCCTAGGGCTAAGGTAAAGCGATTTATATTAATTGCATCTGCAAAGGAAGTCTCAAAAAAGCCCAACAAAGACTTTGTTCTCTGGTTAAGTCTGATGAAGAGAATTTTGAACAAACATAGCAAGCTGAGAAAGGAAAAGTACAAAAATATAAAGTTTGAGTATTAAAGGGACTCCAGGAAGTGAAATGGAGTTGAATTCAAGGATATTAAGCTGAATTAAAGGAGTGGTGACCTTGGGGGCAAGATTCACCCAGTTAACTTTAGGTCTAGGCATGGTAGTACAAGCCTTTAATTCCAGGAGGCAAAGATAAGCAGATCTCTGAGTTTCAGGCCAGCCTAGAACAGAGCAAATTCCAGGTGAAGAAAAACTTTAATCCAGGCTTAGTGGACCACACCTTTAATCCCAGTGCTTAGGAGATAGGCATGCAGATCTCTTGAGTTCAAAGTCAGTCTAAGGAGCAAGATTCAGGGCAGCCAACTTAGGCAGCGAGGGAGCTAGGAAAAAGGAAGCCATTGATAACGTAATAGAACAAGGGGGGCAATGTTCCAGCTCCTGCAAGCAGCAGAACTCAGCAGCTTCGGCCAAGTGTCTCTGGCTTTATATTCAAGAGGAGAAGGAGACTACTGGGACAATTGATGCTGGTTAGCTGGAGCTAAGAAATTAGTGGTGATTAAGAAAAAACCAGCATCACTGAGGTGAAATATGGGAATTGTTTTCTGAGAGCACAAAGAAGCTGTATTCCAGAGATAGCCAAGGTTGTACTTTATGCTGCAGCTGTATTTGGTAACATGTAAGAATCATCCAGGTGGTACTGGTTTTGAAGGCATGAAGGCATCATGAAGAACAGCTGAGGCTTGGTATTGTGAGAGGCCATGGAAGGCCATTGGTGAAAATGTACCCTCAGCTGTAATTGACTGCCCAGAACTGAAGGGGTCATGCAAAGGAGTTGAGGCTTGGTACCATGAAGAGAGCCTATGAGAGGCTTTGGTGAAGCATAGTTACATTGGAAGACCCTAGCATATTGGAGATGCCAGTACCATGGGGTGACCACCAAGAATAGCAGTGGCAGTGGAGTGGATCAATCTGAACTTAGAGTGCTACAGAGGGCAGAGCTGGAAAAGTGACACCAGCTCTTTGGAGATGTACAGAAGATCATGTGTGGATCCCAGACATTGGAACAAGAAGCTGTGAAACTGAAATTGACTTGGGGTACCCAAGATGTTAAAGATGCCAGAGTCACAGGATGCTTGCCAAGGGAAGCTGCTAACAGGGAGTGGAACAAGCCCAGGAGAAAGAACCTAGTTGCAGTCAATAAGGATGAAAAAGGAGTTGGATATCTGAAGAACGCTTTGCCATCAGAAATGGAGATGCAGAGTTTGCCCAGCTGGTTTCCTTTCTTGCTTGAAGGATTACAGTTAAGTGATTGAATGAATCTCAGAAGAGACCTTGAACTTTGGACTTTTAACACTGTTGAGACTGCTATAGACTACAGGAACTTTTGAAGTTGGACTAAATGCATTTTGCATTATGCTATGTTTAAGTATGGCCCCCATAGACTCATGTTTGAACAAGCCTATGGGGGCCAGGGAGTGGAATGTGATGGTTTGTATATGCTTTTCCCAGGGAGTGGCACTATTAGGAGGTGTGGCCTTGTTGGAGTAGGTGTGTCACTGTGGGTGTGGGCTTAAGACCTTCACCCTAGTTGCCTAGAAATCAGTCTTCTACTAGCAGCCTTCAGGTGAAGATGTAAAACTCTCAGCACCTCCTGTACCATGCCTGCCTGGAAGCTGCCATATTTCTGCCTTGATGACAATGGACTGAACCTCTGAGCCTGTAAGCCAACCTCAATTAAATGTTGTCTTTTATAAAACTTCCATTGGTCATGGCATCTGTTCACAGCAGTGAAACCCTAACTAAGACATCCATTGTGTAAATATACCACATTTTCTGTATCCATTCCTCCATTGAGGGACATCTGGGTTCTTTCCAGCTTCTGGCTATTATAAATAAGGCTGCTATGAACATAGTGGAGCATGTGTCCTTATTGCATGCTGGGGAATCTTCTGTGTATATGCCCAGTAGTGGTATAACAGGGTCCTCTGGAAGTGTCATGCCCAGTTTTCTGAGGAACAGCCAGGCTGATTTCCAGAGTGGTTATACCAGCTTGCAATTCCACCAGCAGCAGAGGAGTGTTCCTCTTTCTCCACACCCTTCCCAACACCTACTGACTGCTGAGTTTTTAATATTAGCCATTCTGACTGGTGTGAGGTGAAATCTCAGGGTTGTTTTGATTTGCAATTCCCTAATGGTTAATGATGTTGAGCATTTCTTAAGGTGCTTCTCAGCCATTCGAAGTTCTTCAGGTGAAAATTCTTTGTTTAGCTCTGTACTCCATTTTTTAATATGGGTTATTTGGCTCTCTGGAGTCTACCTTCTTGAGTTCTTTGTATATATTGGATGTTAGCCCTCTGTCAGATGTAGAGTTGGTGAAGATCTTTCCCCAATTTGTTGGTTGAATTTTGTCCTTTTGACGGTGTCCTTTGCCTTACAGAAACTTTTTAATTTTATGAGGTCCCATTTGTCAATTCTTGATCTTAGAGCATAAGCTATTGGTGTTTTGTTCAAGAACTTTTCCCCTGTGCCCATGTCCTTAAGGGTCTTTCCCAATTTCTTTTCTATTAGTTTCAGTGTGTCTGGTTTTATGTGGAGGTCCTTGATCCACTTGGAGTTAAACTTAGTACAAGGAGATAAGAATGGATCGATTCGCATTCTTCTGCATGCTGACCTCCAGTTGAACCAGCACCATTTGTTGAAAAGGCTATCTTTTTTCCACTGGATGGTTTTAGCTCCTTTGTCGAAGATCAAATGACCATAGGTGTGTGGGTTCATTTCTGGGTCTTCACTTCTATTGCATTGATCTACCTGCCTGTCACTGTACCAATCCCATGCAGTTTTTAAGAGCCCAGAGCTATCAGCTCATGGGTGACACTACCCACAATGGGCTGAGCCCTCCCATATCCATCATTAACTTAAAAGATGCTCTAGGGGTTTGCTACAACTTGTTCTTATTGAAAGCATTTTCTCAGTTGAGGCTTCTTCCTCTCTGATAACTCTAGCTGTGTCAAGGCGACATAAAACTACAGACAGTAATGATGACAATACTTATCTATTTAATTTCACCCAGGTCAGAGCAAGGTGATACTGTTTCCTAAGGCTGTTCTTCGTAGTGTTTCCCAAAAGTCATATTGCTAAAGTCAAATACCCAGGCCCCTCTATCCCTCCCTCCCCCTCCCTCCCTCTCTCCTTCCTTCCCTCTCTCCCTCCCTCCCTCCTTCTCTTTCCAGTGCCAGGGATATTCAACCCAGGACTCCATGTATCCAGGAAGACACCCTCCCAATGACCATTCTCAGTCTTAAGACTCATTCATAATTTTTTTCTTTCCGTTATTGTACCTATAGGATATCAGTTAGCCTGCTGGGTTTTACTTTCCAGATGTGTCTGAAGTCTGGCTCCTTCATACACACACACACACACACACACACACACACACACACACGTATTTCCTTCCGCTCTTCAAAAAGCTAAAATAGTCTCTAAGTCTTTAAGTACTTCCTGGCTACACACCCCATTGTGTTAGGTACAAAACTCTTTCATTATAACTTTTGAAATATACAAAATCAAGTCTTCTGCTTTTCCTGTAACTAAATATTTGTAATTCTTAACAAAATACATGACTAAAGGAAAGTTCTTCTTTATAGAAGCATTTCATCTAAGTAAAGAAGGAATATAATTTTATTATTAGCATTTTATAACCTTTAATGAACCGATATAGTCTAATTAGGTAGTAAGTATCACTTGTAATGTCAGGAAGAGGTTGTAATTTTTCTGCTTCCTGGTTGAAGCCCATGACAAACTGGGGAGTAGTCTTTCAGAAATTTTAATCACACCTTAGTGTGATTAAGCATCCAGACTTAGCTGTGGCTTTATAGTGAATTGTGAAATAACAATTAAAAACAAAAAGAGCTGACATGGAGAATGCATTAGGTCTGAAAATCTATAGAAAAAGCTCCTCTCTCCCCAATAGTAAGAGAAAAAAAGAGAAGCCAACCAGGGTAACTCGTGAATTATGAAGACTGTGGTCATATTTACAGTGGAGTTCTTTCTGAGATACATGGTAAAGTATGTATCAGTTCTTTCTTTTCTTTCATATATGTTTAAATCTGTCATTAAGTATCACAAACAAACAACAAACAAACAAACATGCCATCTTACCCTAGGTGGTAGCTCCAAGCCTGGAGCCTCTCCCGGGCCTGACTTCCATTCCCCCCAGGGCCCCGCGCTGCCTCCCTCGGCCTTGACACTCCTGAGTGTGTGTCCATCGTGGCATGGTTCTTGGATGTATTTTATTCTCTCTGTTTAGAGATTTCTTTCCCTAGATCTCTGGTGTGTGTCTCCTTTAAGTGTCATTTACACCCTAGAAGTTATCCGGAATATTTTCTAACCTTTGATATCTTCTTTATATTTGTTACTGACGAATCCTGGATCAGTTCTGTGGGGTGCTGCTGACTTCTTGTTTTGTCTACTGCTAAATTCTGGGGCTTCTTATGGTTGGCTGATGCCCACGAATTGAGTGCACCAACACTTGAAAAGCTGTTGAATCTTTAAAGCATTATTCATATATATATATATATATATATATATATATATAAAATCAATAATAAATGCTACTGTTGCCTAGCAGAGGTACTTAAAATTCAGCTGGCATTCCCAGTATTAACGTATTTCAAAGGCTTGTGTATGAGAAAATTAGCTCTGTTAGCAGAGCTTCAGAAAAAATTTTAAAATGTCAAAATCTCTTATAGCATTTATATAAAATATTTGTAGTTTGGATAATTAATGTCATATCTTGTCTACTCTGTTTTTATATCTAGATAAGTAGAGGTTAACATTTATGAGGTATGTTTATATGTGATATGAAAATTTGGCAAACAGTTCTTGGTTCATGTGAATGTCAATGAAATACATATAATTATACCTTCTATGAAGATGGAACTGATGCTTTATAAATAAATGCATAGAGGAGATGAGATTGTAAAATTTTGAGCCTTCTTATTAAAGAAAGCACCGTAAAATGTCACCCAGTTATATATCATTCAACTGTGGTGATGTGTATTCAAATGCCTTGTTTTGCAATTTCCTCATTGTGTGAACATCAGTTTGTCCTTATGCACACCCAGTTGGTAGAGGTCCATCCCATGGTGTAGCTCCTTGATTCAGTGAAAGATATGAAAACTTGACATGCTGAGCTAGAGAAAACCATGTACTGTTTCCAGTCCCCTTTGAAGTAAAACATCTGCTCTATAGAAGATCACAAAATATATCATATAACACAAAGACCAGTAACAGTCATTCATCATGGCTGTCAGTTATGCACAGCATATAGCTTTCCAATGCTATATGTGGCTGGAGGCATAGTAGCGTTTTTTTGTTGTTGTTGTTGTTGTTTTTAATACCAATATCCTTACAATGTGCAAGTAGTCTGTTCAGCTAGCACACTGTAACAACTAAAGATGTTACTAGCAGAAGGGCCATTTCAGTTTCATTATAGGCTTATAGAACCACAATTCTTTTTTCTTTTTTCTTTTCTTTTTTTTTCTTTTTTTCTTTTTTTTTTTTTTTTTTTTTTTAGTGATTATAGCATTTATTACTAGGTTGTAAAAAAGTTTTCTATGAAAGCTATCTATGGGAAAAAAGGAAAGATTCTAAGCAGGAAAAGGGAAAAATTGGTGGGTGGAGGGGTGTAGGTGGTCGGGTGGTGGTGGGGTGGGGGGCATTCTCTATCTCTTTGTCCTCAGTACTTATAAATCTTTCAGAATACATGATCGATCACATGTTACAAAGTTCATCACAAGTTCACACAAAAAAATCAAATCATAAATTGAAATAGAAGTTTACAACAGAGAATGTTTTCATGCATATATGCCTAAACATCCATTACCTGTCTCGGGTCCACAGGCTTACTGAAGGTAGAACCACTGTTCTTATGGGGTCTTTGATATATATATAAAACGTTCTTTTCCAGTGACCCACGCACCCTGCTCTGTGGTGTCTTCCCACACAGCACAGGGGATAGTGAGAATTAGGTGTATTTGGCCATGGCCAAGGTGGTTCCTCTTACCCTCTACCATGTCTGTCAGGGAAGCTTTTGGCTGTCCCATTGGCTAGGTGGGGCAGTTTCCTTCTCTTTTTTACTGCCATCCTATTATAGTGGGGTACAGAATAAACATTCCCATTCCAAAGGAAGGAATGGTTCATGGTGAAGAATTTCCAGTGCTGCACATCTGGAAACTTATTTCAGGTTTGGTCCTTTGCCACGACAAATTAACTGTAGGCAGCTTTGCTTGTTTGTTCATTTCAAACTCTTCTTGTTGGTGTGATGAGATCCTGATAAAAGCATGTAAAGGCTCGTGTTTGTTCTGGCTCACAGATCAGGGTGCAGTTCCGGGTGTCTAGTCACATTGCCAGTCGGTGGGAGTGATGAATGCCAGCGCTCAGCTGCTCTCCACTGTCCTCACGCACTTGCGTCCCAACTCAGGGCTCTAGTCTGAATAATCCACACTTATGCCCAGAGGCTTGTACCAGAGACATCCAGACCCTGTCAAACTCATAGTATCTACCACCACAAACTACCTTGTGTCACACACACACACACACACACACACACACACACACACCTTTAAATATACAGTTTCTTCTGACGCTCAGGCAATATCTTAACTGTGAACACTGAACAATTAAAAAGAAGTTATATAGTTCCATTATAGTGTGGTACAGAATAAACATTCCCATTCCAAAGGAAGGAATGGTTCATGGTGAAGAATTATTAGTCCAGTGGTTTTCAGCCTTCCTAACTCTGTGACCCTTTATATACAGTTCCTCACATTGTGGTGAACCCCAGCCATAAATTTATTTTCATTGCTACTTTATAACTGTAATTTTGCTACTGTTATAAATTGTAACATACTTATGTTACAATTACAATCTGTGTTTTCTGGTGGTTTGAGGCCACCCTTGTGAAAGGGTTGTTTGACCACAAGGGGGTCACAGCCCACAGACTTGAGAACAGCCTTAGACTAAAGCAAAGAATTAAACAGGAATCCTGCGGTTTCATGTCAGCCTGAATTTGCAAGATCACTTCCCTGGGTGGTGGTTTTTCACTTGGAAGTCTTTGAACTAGATTGTGTTTTCTCCGTTTCAGTGCATTTGGATTGGGTGAGACAGAGCTTTCGGTGGATAGGAGCTTGTCTGCAAGTCTCTTGTTATTACAGAGCAGGTTTCTCTTTAATGGGGACAGTCTCTGTAAGAATTGTAGCTTCTTTTCCAGTGCCCTCCTTGCTTGCAACTTTAAACATTCCTGTGCTCTTCTCACCAGACTGCACGCTTCCCCTCCCCCGGTAGAACTGGGTGTGAGTGGCGAGTGGCAGCGACATCACAGCCTGCACAGCTACAGTGCCTCAAATACCCCGACAAGCTAATCCGTCCTCACTCCTGTATCAGCCTCACTCAAATTCTCAGGGCAGAGGCAGAAGGCAGCTGGGTTTTGTTGTTTTGTTTGTTTGTTGTCAGAGTACCACACAAAGTACACACTTGTTACTTAGACAAGTTCTGATAGAAGTTCTGTTCCTGTCAGAAATCTCATGAAAAAGAGCCACGATTTACGTTTTCTTTCAAGTTCCCATCAGCATGGCCCATTGAGCCCCATATGGTGCACTCTTAGGCCTCCTGTTTGTTCAGCTCCTGGGGTTTTACATTAAGTTTAGAATGTAAGTTCTAGGGCGGCTAAGCCTCCGGCTCAAGACTCTCCTACTGGACTCCTAGGATATTGTACTATAGAACTATATCATCTGGAAAAAGGTAAATTGACTTTTAAATTCACTATATATAGCACTATTATCCAAATAACAAAATTTAAAAAAGAAAACTATAGACTAATTTCCTGATTCTTATGAGATACATAAAAATAGACTTTAACGTGCATTAAAAGGATCCTTGACCACAATCAAGTTGATTTTAATCCAAGGATACAAAGATGCACATTAACATAATATAGCACACAAACAGAATGAAGAAGAAAAATCACATGTTCATGTCAATAGATGCAGGGCAGAAACCCTTTTATAAAAATCAATATAATTGATGATAAAACCATTGAAGAGTTAGAGGTGTTTGTCTTTCTTATTTTTGTTAAATTTTTCTTGAGTGATTGCTCTAGCTTAAATTTCAAATAGCTTACTGAATATGGGCATAAGAGGGGGCACACTGCCTTTCTCCTTCCTGAGCATAGAAGAAAGGCTTTCTGTTTTTTACCCATTCAGTGTGACATTGGTTATAGCTTTACTATGGTAAACCACATTGTTTTTTCTTCTTTTGTCATTGGTTTGCAGATCATTTCAAAGGACTCTGTTTCATGAGTCCTTAATTTATTTCTGTTCTGATCTGCATTATTTCTTTGTGGTTGATGAATTTTTATTTAGTTTGTTGCTTTTGTTCTCAAGTCTATCATTGGGTTATTTATTTCAGATCATTCTTCTAAAACATAGGTGCTCATAGCTATAGGATTTCTTCTTACAACTACTTTAGTCCACAGATTTGCATGTGATTCTAGGTGTTTCAAATTCATCTCCTTATTTTACTACTTATTCTAAAAAGCATTATTAACCCTAAACTGTTTGTATATTTTTTATAGTTTCCTTGTTGTGTGTTCTTATTTCAATCCCATTGGTATGGTAAGATGCAAGGAATTATTTTGTGTTTGTTTAATCTTGTTTAACAAGGCCTAAAAAGATCTGTTTCAGCAAAAGTTTTGTGAACCAATGAAGAAAACACACATTCTGCCTCAGTTAGGTGAAATGTTACATAGATACCTTTTAAATCCTAGTCTACTCTAGTCCAGTCTAGTTTAACTCTCAATTTTTGTTGTTGTTGATTTGATAGAAGTGAAGGAAATTGATCTATTTGTATGAGAGATGAGCAAAATCAGTTATATAGGGGCCTGTGTCTCCTTTTATGTAAAATAGTGTTTGTTTTATGAAATTGGATTCTCTTTCTGTGCTATATATTTATAGTCATGATATCTCTTGATGAATTTTTTAACCATTTGGCTTAAAATTAGATATGAAAATATTTGCCCTGCTTGCTTTGGGAATTTATGGGAGTGTATGGGTTGGTGAGCACAGGGAGTGAGGAATGGGATAGGTTATTTTTGGAGGGAAAACTAGGAAATGGAATAACATTTGAAATGTAGATAAAGAAAATATCGAATAAAAGAAATGATGCACAGAGAAAACTAAAGCTAAAAATTTTAAAAACCTCTAAATTTTTAAATTTTATTTATTTATTTTAAATTCCAGATTTTCTAGATTTCTCCTCACGGTCCACCCTCTGACTGTTCCACATCTCATGCTACCTCTTCCCCACATCCCTGTCTCCATGAGGATGTCCCCACCCCTCACCTCTACCCCACCAGACCTCTAAACTCCCTGGGACCTCCAGTCTCTTGAGGGTACATCTCTGACTAAACCCAGATATGCAGTCCTCTGCTGTGTATGTGTTGGGGACCTCATATCAGCCGGTGTGTGCTGCCTGGTTGGTGGTCCAGTATCTGAGAGATCTTCAGGGTCTAGGTTAGTTGAGACTGCTGGTCCTCCTACAGGGTCACCCTCCTCCTCGGCTTTTTCAGCTTTCCTCTAATTTAACCACAGGTGTTGGCAGCTTTTGTCCACTGATTGAGTGCAAATATCTGCCTCTGACTCTTTGAGCTGCGTGTTGGGGTCTTTTGGAGGGCAGTCATGATAGGTCTCTTTTTGGGAGCCCTCCATAGCCTCCATAACAGTGTCAGGCCTTGGGGCCTCCCCTTGAGCTGGAAGGGCTTTTCCTCCGGCTCCTCTCCATTTCCATCCCTGCAGTTCTTTCAGACAGGAACAATTATGGGTCAGAGTTTTGACTGTGGGATGCCCCCCTCCCTCACTTGATGCCCTGTCTGCTGGAGGTGGGCTCTACAAGTTCCTTCTCCCCAATAGAGGGCATTTCATCTAAGGTCCTTCTCTGAGGTTTTCACCTCCCAGGTCTCTGGTACATTCTGGAGGGTTCACCCCCCCAACCTCCTTCCTCCTGAGGTTGCCTGTTTCCATTCTTTCTGCTGGCCCTCAGGGATTTCAGTCCTTTTCCCCACCCATTACCCAATTATGTTCCCCTCTCCGCTCTTCCTATCCCCTTACAAAACTAAAATTTTTAATTGGCTTATAAAGTATTAGGTTTCCATAGAGGATTGTACACACACTTCATCTTGGGTGCTTCTCTCCTCTGGCGCTTCTCTCTCATCTCCCTGCCCCTTCGCTCAACCTCCACCCACACTGCTCTCCGCTCAGCCCTAGTATATCCCCTTCCGCTTTGTCGTGTCATCACCACTGCCCTCCTCTAAAACATACAGGCCCTGTTGACATGGGCCTGCCTCTACTCTGCTGTCTAGCTGTCACATTTACTCCTACAAGCATACATGTATTTAGCAATTAGAGTTTAAGATCTATAATAAGATAGATTATATGGTTTGTGTCCTTCTGAGGCCAAGTTTCAATTCAGAAAATACTGTTTTCCAATTCCATCCATTTTCCTTCAAGTTTCATAGTTTTGCTTTTTTTTTTTTTTTTTTTTTGGTTTTCCGAGACAGGGTTTCTCGGTGGTCCTGGCTGTCCTGGAACTCACTCTGTAGACCAGGCTGGCCTTGAACTCTGAAATCCGCCTGCCTCTGCCTCCCAAGTGCTAGGATTAAAGGCGTGCGCCACCAACGCCTGGCTTAGTTTTGCTTTTTTAATGGGTGAATAAAATTCCATTGTATATGTAATATATACATATGTGTGTGCATATATATATGTATATATATACACACAATGTATATTTGTACCATATTTTCATTATGTGTTCATTAGTTTTTGAGCTTGTAGGCTGGTTTCATTTCTTTGACACTGTGAAAAGAGCAGCAACATGTGCAGATGTGTGAGTGTCTCTGAAGCAGGATATAATGTCTTCTGGGGATGACCCAGGAGTGAAATCATTGGGTCATACACTCATTCTCATTTTAGTTTTTTGAGAAGTCCCCATACTGATTTTCATAATAGTTGTATTAGTTTACACTCTCACTAGAGTTCCTCTGTCTCTGCATTCTCACCAACATTTAGTGTCATTTGTTTTCTTGACAGTAGCCATTCTAACTGAAGCAATACAGAATCTCAAAGTACCTTCAGTTTACATTTCCCTGAGAAGTAGAGATGTTGAACATGTTTTTCAAAGTATATTGGAGAATGTTTGAAAAACTCAATATGGAGTCATATGATTATCTACCTAAGAAACTCTATAATACATATATTTCTATGTCTAAATATATATAGTTTAAATGAAATTTTCTTATCTGGACTGACAAGAGCCAAAGATCAACAAAAAAAAGAAAGAAAGAAAGAAAGAAAGAAAGAAAGAAAGAAAGAAAAGAAAGAGAAAGAAAAAAGAAAAGAAAAGAAAAGAAAAGAAAAGACACCAGGGTGAGATGCCTTCTTTTGAGTTGGTGACAACTTGGAAAACATGCAGCCTATTGCAATTACCTTTGGTTGTGCCCCACCCCCCAGGGATGAAAGGTGAGTTCTTATTGCTAAAGACACTGCACTTTAGAAGCAGAGTCCAGAGATCCCTGAGCTAGAACTGACCTGAATGCTCTCTCCCTGAAGACTAGATTTCATAGTAGCAGAAGGTGCAATTCAAGCTTTCAAAGGATAGAAGCAGCCAGCGGTGCTGCCTAGCTCTGGTGCCTGCAGACCGCATCAACCACCAGCGAGGCGCCGTAACACTCATGGGTACAGCAGTGGCAAACATACATTTGCAGTAACCAATCCGTCTCTAATTTACTTAAGACCTGTTCAACAAGAGGAAAATCATTTCTAGTACTGGAAACCTAACCAACTACTCAGGGCTAGTGAATCATTGGTCTTAGAATCTACAATTACCACTACTAAACTAGTCTACAATCTCAATGTTTGCCCTTATACCTATAGATAAAATTAATTTTTACCCCTCATTGAGAAAACTTCTCTTTGTGACAGATGAAGTCCAATACAGAAAACCACAACCCAATTAAAATGCAGAGTTGTGGATACCAGTCCTAATGGGTACATCTACAATACAACCCCCTCACCTAAGACTTCAGAGGCCACTGGGCAACAGGGGTGGAACGATTTCAAGAGCCAGAATCAGGAGGTTGCTGTGTGATTGTGTCTCTTTAGTAATATCAGAGGTTCCACCCATAACATCTCACCAACACAATGCCTAAGCATGAGCATCAAACATAGAGATTCTAATAGGAAAGATCATAAGGCCTTAGACACCCCCCCCCACAGGACTACAGGCCACTGAGAGATGTTGAGAAAGGGAAAAATAGTTGTCCAGGTCAGAAAACACCAATGGGTTGCCCAATACCATGTGACTAGCCCTGAAAACATACATATGAGTAACATTATGCAGACTGAGCAGGTTATTTATATATAGGAATATGTATGTATGTATATATGTATGTATGCATGTGTGTATATATATGTGTGTGTGTACATATATACATGTATATATATACATGTATATATGTGTGTGTGTATATATATATATATATATACATATATCTGTGTAATAACAAGTAATTTAAAAAAAAGGCCATGAATGTGAGAGAAAGGAGGAGTATATGATACGGTTTAGAGGGAGGAAAGGGAGTGGGGAAATGATATAATTATTTTAAAATGTCAATAAGTGATTTTTTTTTAAAGCACACTAGTTGCTTGTCTTTCTTTCTACAACTGTATAGTCAGATCATTGGCTGAACTGGAGCCTTGAACCTTTAGCTATTTTATGTAGCCAGCTTGCTGCAGGTCTCCTATCACTGTCTCTTAAGGCCTGGGCTACCATGCCTGCCTATATTCTTAGATTCCGGAATCTGAACTCCACATTTATGCTCAGCCCTCATGCTGTGTGGCATATAGCAATGCTTTAACCACTGAGACCTCGCTTTCAGTTAGTGTGTTGAGGCAGTTTACGTTGAAGGTTACAACTGAGGTTTGCTGTTTTGGATGTCATTGTTTATTGTTCTGGTTGGCTGGTTAATTGTTAGTCCGTTTCTTCCTTTCCTTGTACTGTCAGATGGCTGCTGGCTTTCTTTGTTGGACATTGCTGAATCCTTCTCCATTCTCCTGTTCCCATCTGTTGCTTTCATTGACATTATTCTGCCCTGTGTTGGCACATGTGACACTGTTTATTTTCTTCCTACATGCAGTTTAAAATTCCTTGTAATTTTTTTTCAGTCTGGGTTAGTTGTAATGAACTGCTTTGCATTTGCCTTAAAATATCCACACTGTGAACTTGTTAACTTTGCTAGTTATAGCAATCTTGATATATATATATATATATATATATATATATATATATATATATATATAAACTTTCAAGACTTGGACTGTCACAACACACAGACACACACAGTTTTTAGTTTTTAGAATTGCTGATGACAAATCTGATATAAGTTAGTTGGATTTTTACCCCCTTGTAACTTTTAGTTTTATGTTCTCTCCCCCCCCCTCTCTCTCATATTTTAAGAAGTTGTGGAGAAGTTCTTATTGGTCATGTTTATTCAGAGTTTTAAAATGAAATTTTCTGTTTTTCGGTGTCCATTTTTATTTCCTTTGGCTTTGATAAATTCTAAGAAACCTAATAAATAGGCCATTAGATTTTTATCTCAGCCACTTCTGTGGTGTGTGTATGTGTGTTTATATTACCAGATTGGTCTTAAAAATCAAAGTATAAATTTCCTTTCAATCAAGAAGTTTGATTGTTATGTAGACAAAGATGAGAATTGTCGACCTATGACCTCTAGCTCTGCAGTCTAGAGAGAGCACTGATTGTACTGTTCACTTTTTCTTTCTTTGTGTTTTTTGTCCAGCAATGCAGTGATTTGTTGGCAGCCGTATAACAGCCTTTGGTTTTCAAAAAGGCATTTACCTGTTTTAATCACCAAGGCATTTATTTGTGAAAGAGATTTTATAGATTATTTGTTTGGGTAATTTGGAATATGGCAACACCACAAATATATGAATGTTTTCATAGTTTATATCTATAAGAATAGACTTCACCACTGTGTTCATTAAAAGATTTTTTTAATTTTTATTTACATGATACACTAAGGACAGCTTTTCATTGTGATAGTACTACCTAACTAGTGGGGTCTTTTGTTTTCATATTTATACTCTTATTTTCCCTTTAAAAACAAAATCGAGCTCGATCGGCTTGCAGAGGAGGGTGCCATCTTGCCTCAGGACACTGAGGGTGGCTGGCAGCTGGGGCCAGGTGTGTGGACAGAGTCTTAGCCTAACGTCAACTACCCCAGCAGGCTCTTGCCTGCACCCAGAGCCAGAGCAGCCTGGCAGGCGGTCTCTGCGCAGACCTGGGCGGGTACCTGGGAGTCTGTGCCTGGAGTACAGCACGAGGCCGACATCTTGCCTCAGGGCACCACAGACAGCTAACCAAACAGAGCCCTGTGGACTGAGAGCGCCACCATCTAGGCTCCTCTAGAGCTGAGGAGATAATTCAGAGCCCAGTAGCAGAAACCTTCTGCTCTCCACCTCGGGAGCAAGGATGCCCTCTACGACAGCAGCTCCAAACCCCAGGCTCACAGAAGCTTCAAACACCAACCAGTAACAACAAGACCAACTAACTCCAAAGATAAACAGATGGCAAAAGGCAAATGTAGGAACATTACTAACAGAAATCAAGGCAATATGGCAGCATCTGAACCCAATTCTCCAACCACAGCAAGTCCTGGATACCCCAACACACCAGAAAAACAAGAGTTGGATTTAAAAGCACTGGTCATGATGCTGCTAGAGGATCACAAAAAAGACATAAACAAATCTCTTAAAGAAATGCAGGGGAACATGAATAGGGTAGAAGCCCTTACAATGCAAACACAAAAATCACTTAAAGAATTCCAGGAGAATATGGATCAACAGACAGAAGCCAATAAAGAGGAAATGAAAAAAAAATCACTTAAAGAAATGCAGGAGAAATTGAGTCAACAGGCAGAAGCCATGAAAGAGGAATCACAAAAATCTCTTAAGGAATTGCAAGAAAACACAAACAAACAAGTGAAGGAACTGAGCAGAACCATCCAAGATCTAAACACAGAGGTAGAAACAACTAAGAAATCACAAAGGGAGACAACTTTGGAGATAGAAAACCTTGGGAAGAAATCAGGGGAACAGAATACAAGAGATCAAAGTAAGAATCTCAGCTGCTGAAGATACCATAGGAACCATTGAATCCACAGTCAAAGAAAATGCAAAATGCAAAAGGCTTGTAACCCAAAACATCCAGGAAATCCAGGACACAATGAGAAGACCAAGCCTAAGGATTATAGGGATAGATGAGAGCAAAGATCTATCTATCCAATGTATACAAAGAACTCAAGAAGTTAGACCCCAGAAAACCAAATAACCCTATCAAAAAATGGCGTATAGAGCTAAACAAAGACTTTTCACCTGAAGAAATTCGGATGGCTGAGAAACACCTTAAAAAATGTTCAACATCATTAGTCATTAGAGAAATGCAAATCAAAACAACCCTGAGATTTCACCTCACACCAGTCAGAATGGCTAAGATTAAAAACTCAGGAGACAGCAGGTGTTGGTGAGGATGTGGACAAAGAGGAACACTCCACCACTGCTGGTGGGACTGCAAGCTGGTACAGCCACTCTGGAAATCAGTCTGGCGGTTCCTCAGAAAACTGGACATGATACTTCCGGAAGACCCAGCCATACCACTCCTGGGCATATACCCAGAAGATTCCCCAGCATGCAATAAGGATACATGCTCCACTATGTTCATAGCAGCCTTATTTATAATAGCCAGAAGCTGGAAAGAACCCAGATGTTCCTCAATGGAAAAATGGATGCAAAAAATGTATATATACACAATGGAATACTATTCAGCCATTAGAAACAATGAATTCATGAAATTCTTAGAGAAATGGATGGAGCTGGAGAACATCATACTAAGTGAGGTAACCCAGTCTCAAAAGAATACCCATGGTATGCACTCACTGATAAGTGGATATTAGCCTAGAATCTTGGGACACCAAAGACACAATCCAAATGATGTCCAACAAGAATGAAGGAGTGGACTCTGGTTCTGGAAAGGCTCAAAGCATCAGTGTAGGGGAATACCAGAACAAGGAAGTGGGAACGGGTGGATGGGGGAACACAGGGAGGGAAAAGGGCATGTGGGACCTTTGGGGGGCAGGGAATCAGAAAAAGGAAAATGAAATGTAAATATAGAATATATACAATAAAAAAAAGAAAGAAAGAAAAAAACAAAATCAGAAAGGCAGACAAAGTGTGTAGACATTCTTGGAGAAATACTTGACTTCTGGTTTCAGCTTCCTTATCTGTAAACAGCCATTCTCTGGAATGCTCATCTCTAGGGCACTTTCCTGCTTTAATGGTCTGTTAGTGCCACTCTGCAATGAAGAAAGGGAAGCAGGCTCTTCAGATGGAGACGGAGTGACTAATAAAATTCTATGCCTGTCATTCTTTCCTTGTTGAAATAAAACAGTTTTTAAGAATTACGTTTCAGTTGTAAGTAACTGTTTTAAAATTTCAAGTATATTTCTGCATACCAAAGAGTTCTCATTGGATTTCAGTAGATTCTTAACATTTACCAATGGAAGAGAGATCAAATAGGCAGCAGTTTTCCCAGTAACATATCTGAATATGACAATGTATCTGAGGCAGGGGCATGGCTCATTTAGTGAAGTGCTTGCTTTTAAAAAATGATTTTGAAAATCAAAAAGGGCTGTAAATCAAAAGTAAATAAATTTCCGTTTTCATTCCAGCTGTAAAGTACTCCGTAGTGTATTCCTGCCCTGTTGTCATTTTCCATTCATCTTTGAAGGCCGTTTCGGTTGTTTCTGTTTCGTAGCTGTTGTGACTAGGGTGGCCATGGACATGGCTGAGCGAGTATCTGTGGCATAAATGCCCACGTCGTCAGGGCATATGCTGAGGGGTGGCCTAGCTGGACCCTGGTAGATTTACCTTTAGCTTTGGGGGTCTCTTCTGGCGCAGCTGCACTGCACCGCCTGCACCCTCCCCTACAGTGAATCAGGCTTGCCTTTACATCCTGCTCAGCAGCGTTTGTGGTCAGCTGGCTTGATCTCGGCAGTTCTTACAGAGGTGAGCTGGAATCTCAGTTGTTCCCATTTGCATTTTCCTAATTGCTAAGGATGGTGAACACGTTTGACTTTTTGCTTCACCTTCTGAGAACTCTATTTCGATCTTTAGCCAGGTTCTAACTGGGTGGTATGTTTCATTGACTCAGGTTTTTGAGTTCTTTGTGTGTTTAGATATTGATCCTTTGTCAGGCGCATGGCCGGCAGAGATTCTCTTCATTCTGTGATCTTCACACAATTGTTTCCCTCGCTGTACAGAAGCCTTTTTGCTTCTGAGGCCCTGCTTACCAACTATTGGCCTTAGTTCCTCCATAAATGTGGTCTTGTTCAGAAAGTTCTTTTCTACACTAGTATCTTGTAAGTTACTGCCTGCTTTCATCTAGCAATTTTAGTGTTTCAAGTTTCAAATTGAATCTTTGATTTACTTGGATCTAATTCTTGCACACGGAGATAGACATGGGTCTAGTTTCATTTTTTTTGTACTAGGACATTCAGTTTCCCTAGCACCATTTGTTGAAGATGCTGTCACTTTTTACCAGTGTATATTTTTGATGTCAAATATACTCATATCCGGCTTTTCTGCTTTATTCCATTGCTTTTCATGTCTGTTTTTGTGCCAGTACCATATTATTTGTATTACTATAACTCTATAGTAATACATTTTGAAGTCTAGAATATCCTTTCAGTATGATTTGCCCCACAGGATTGCTTTGGCTATTGAGTGTTTTCTGGTTCCATGTGAGTTCAGAAAGAGTTTTCCTGTTTCTGTTAAGAACTCTGTGGGTATTTTGATTGGGATTACATTAAATCTGTCAGTTGATTTTGGTAGGATGATCATTTTCACTGTATTGACCCTACAATCCATTAACATGAAGGTCTTTCCAGTGTCGGTCTCAGCCTTTCTTCAGAGACCTGAAGGTTTTCTTGGAGAAGTCTCTCACCTCCTTGGTTACGTTTGTTTATCCATGATATTTTATTGTCTTTGATGCTCTTGCAAATCTTGGTGTGCCCATGACAGCTCTCTCAGTGTGTTTGGTGTTGCTGCCCCAGTGCAGGGGAATGCCAGGGCAGTGAGACTGGAGTGGGTGGGTGGGGCAGCACCCTCATAGAAGCAGGGGGAAGGGGTGGGATAGGGGGTTTCCAGAGGGGAAACCGGGAAGGGGGATAATATTTAAAATGTAAATAGATAAAATAACCAATAATTTTTTAAAATAAGACTTTATGGTTTTCCAAGTTGATTTTAAACACTGCCACTTTGCTGAAATTGTTGATTATTTCTAGAAGTTTACTGGTAGAAGTTTTGGGATCTCATATCATATAATCTAAAGATAGGGCTATTTTGATTTCTCCTTTTCTATTTGTATCCCTTTTTGTTCCTCCTTTTGCCTTATTGCTCTGGGAAGTGGTTCCAGAACTGTATTAAAAAGTAGTGGGGTAGTGGGCAGGCCTGTCTTGTTCCTGATTTTAATGGAATTGCTTGGAGTTTTTCCCCAGTTGTGATAGTGTTGTCTGTGGCTTTGTCATGTACAACCTTTGTTATGTTGTTTTATGTTCCCTCTGGTCCTGTTCTCTCTAGGACTTTTATCATAAAGGTAAGTTGAATTTTGTCAAGAACTTTCTGCGTCTATTGAGATAATTATGTGATTTTTATCTTAAGTTCATTTATTTATTTATTATATTTATTGGCCTAAGTATGTTGAACCAACCCTACATTTCTAAATTAATCCAACTTGATCATGATGGCTGGTCTTCTTGATATGTCTTTGTATTTGGTTTTCTAATATTTTATTGAAGATGTTTGCATCTATGTTTATCAGGGCTATCCATGTGTAGTTTTTATTTTTGTTGTTGTATTGACTTGACTTGGTTTGGGTAGTAGAGTGATGCCGGCTTTGTAGAAGGAGTTTGGGAGTGTTCCTTCTGCTTCACGTGCCTTCCTTCCTTCCTTCCTTCCTTCCTTCCTTCCTTCCTTCCTTCCTTCCTTTCTTTTTTTCTTTTCTTCTTTCTTTCTTTTTTCTTTCATACTTAAAGAGGGATCAGTTGTTGATCTCCTTTGAAAGTCTGGTAGATTTCTGCTATGAATCTATCAGGGCCTGGACTTTTTGTTAAAAGGCTTTTTTGTTGCAAGGCTCCCACATCCTTGTTTCTTTAATATGGACCTGTTCTGGTTTTTGATCTCTTGGTTTAACTTGTTAGTTTGGATGAATCAAGAAATTAATCAATTTCTTTTAGATTTCCCAACATAATGGAATCACAGCTTTTAGAAGTACTCCTGTATAGTATTATGTATTTCTTTTATATTTCTGTTCATTTATGATTCTGTTTATTTGGGTCCTCTCTATCTTTTGATTGTTTGGGTCAAGGGTCTATCAATCTTATTTGTCCTCTCAAAAAAATAGCTTTTAGATTCATTGATACTTTGTATTATTTTATTTCTATTTCATTAATACCTACTTTTGTTTTTATTATTTCTTGTCAACTAGGTTTCAATTTGATTTGTTCTTTTTTCAAATTTTTTAGTTACATCATTAAGTTACTTATTTGTGTTCCTTATGGTTTTTTTAATGTAGACACTTAGAGTCATCAATTTCCTTTTCAGAACTGCTTTTTAATGTGTTCCAGAGTTTTTATTGTATTGTGTTTTCATTTTGTACTATGAATACTTTAATTTCTTTCTGATTTCTTCGTTGACCCATTCATCATTCCTTCCAGTAATGAGTTGCTTAATCTCTATGAGTTTATACATTTATATATGCTTATTAGAGATTTTTTTGGCTACTGATTTTAAGTTTTACTGCAAAATGGTCAAGGGATATTCATATTTTCTCTCTCTCTCTCTCTCTCTTCTAAGATTTGCTTTGTGTTTCAGCATGTAGTCTGCTTTAGAGAAGCTTCCATGTGCATCTATACACAGATAACAAAAGTGGACTCAGATTTGTGTACACATATGTATATAAAACAATAATAATTAAAAAATGAGTTACCAGTGTTAGGCAGGAAGAGGCATGGGATATGTCTTACATAGTGTTTCTATTGCTGCAATGAAACAGCACGCCTAAAAGCAAGCTGGAAAGGAAAGGGTTTATTTGACTTATATTTCCCATCACAGTTTAGTATCAAAGGAAGTCAGGACAGGAACTCAAACAGGGCAGGAACCAGGAGGCAGGAACTGATGCAGAGGCCATGGAGGGCTACTGCTTATTGGCTTGATCCTCTGGCTTGTTCAGCCTGCTTTCTTACAGAGCCCAACTAGACGCTTGCCTATCAACCGCTAATTTAGAAAATGCCTCATAGCTGGAATCTATGGAGGCCTTTTTCTCAGTTAAGGTTCCCTTTTTTCATATAACTATAGCTTGTGTGTCGAGTTGCCATAAGACTAGCAGCAAGGAGGGGTTTGAGGGAGAGCTGGTATGAGGGCTCCAGAGAAGAAGGGGAGTGATGCCGTCAATTCTGTTTCAATTCAAAATACATTTACAGAGTACGCAAATTCCATATATATCAAAAGAAAAAATAGGACCAGGTTCTTATGTGACATTCTCTTTCATTCTTCTCTTTGCTCCAACATTGGTTTTTTGGTGTATAAAAGTCACAGAATAAGGATAACAGCTTGCTTCTTTGGCTAAGTATGTGCCTCTCATATGTGAGTACAAAGAAAGTCTATTCGTACTGGACAGCTGGGTTAGATCTGCACCCTTCAGGGTTGGCGTGAAAACCCCTTCCTACCCTGCTCCTGGGAAGCTGTGTGTGGGCAGTCTCCTCAGCAACTCAAAAGTGTATCTGTTGAGCCAGTCAACATTTATGTTGCTGTAATTTATCCCCTGGGGGAAATACAGTAAGGTATTTTAGGAGGGAATCCAAAGTTGGTTGTGCTTCAATACGAATTTAAATCTCATTGTGTAAAGTTCAGCTAAATTATCAGATAGAATGTGATCATTCCCTAAGTAAAATTTCTTAAACATGCTGAAACAGACCAATTTTTGTCTTATGCAATGTACCTGCTTTCTTCTTATTTGTAAAGTGTTTATTTTGTTACTGTTTTGAGAGAAAAATATACTTTGTTCACTTTTTCTGTAAGCAATTTTCCACAAGAATTTCTTTATCCAGAAGATCATTATCACCCTCCTTTTTTTTTTTTTTTAAATGGTTGAAAGTATCTTAATGATCACCCAATCTGCCATCCTCTCTTTTACAGATGAAAGAACTAAAGTCTACAGAACTCAATTGTCTGACCTCTGGCCACACAGCTAATTTATTACAAAATTACCAGAATGTAGATACACTGTCTTTCCAAACCAAAATTCTTTCTGGTGAATAGATGCCTGGGTTCAGTTCTTATGCCCTAAGTTCATATGCTTAGTTTTTTCTAGAGTTCTTTTTCATTGCTTTTTTAATTAAAATTAACATATTAGAATTAAAAACTCACAAGCCTCAATATAATAGGTTGCACTTAAAATATAGCTTTATATGCAGCTAGAATTCTCACAGTTGGTTTCTTATTTGATGATTTTGATCTTTGAATTTAAACATGGAATTTACTGACCTAGTTTCAAAAATATGTTCAAAAGCTACAGATATTTTTGAGAAACTATTTAAGCATTTTCATCTGTTCTTGTAGATGGTTTATTGGGATTTAAATGATTGTCCTACATAATTTTCCTATGTAGGTATTTGGTGGAATGGCACTGATTTCAAACAAGATTTGTTTGATGGCAAATTATTGGGAGCTGAAATGCTCTTCATTAGCACAAAGCTGGGAAATTTGTGCCTAAGATTTCCATGGTTACTAGGACCCTTACTTCTAATATAAAAGATTCTCAAGGATTGTGTGAAGAATGAATACTGTCTGAATAAAAACACATAGGAAGGAGAGAGAGAGAGAGAGAGAGAGAGAGAGAGAGAGAGAGAGAGAACAGATAGACACAGACACAGACACAGACACAGACACACACACACACACACACACACACACACACACACACAGTCACAGAATGAATATTATAACGGACCTGAAAGGAACAAGGGACATAATTCTTATCTGTTTTATATAAATAATTGACTTACGGTGAGTGGGCTCTGGCTCTGTGCCTATTTGTCATGGATCATATACTGAAAAAACTCTTTGGTTCTTGGTGTCATGAGTTTCGGTAGAACTCTGCCAAAGCTTGGAGGGTAGTACTGTAATGTCCCAGGTCTCTCTCACAGCAGCAGCACGACCTTGACAAATGTTATGAACTTTTAATTCTCAGGTGCTCTTACATTTAAACAGGGGCCACACTGCTCATTTTATACCACAGATGCAAGCTCCAAGCATCGAGTTCTGACCGTCCGTAGCTCCAGTAGCTGCTCAGCTCCTCTGCTGCACCCCCTTGCCCCCTGCTGCTCCATTTTCTGCTTTCTTTCTTTTTTATTAGATATATTCATATTCCTTATTTACATTTCAAATTATTTCCCCTTTCCTGGTCCTTCCCTCCCACCCACCCCCCAAAAGTCCTATAAGCCATCTCCCTCCCCCTGTTCCCCAATCAACCTCCTCCCGCTCCCCTGTCCTCTTATTCTCCTACACTGCTGCATCATGCCTTTCCAGGACCAGGGCCCTCTCCTCTCATTGATGTCCAACAAGGCCATCCTCTGCTGCCTATGTGTCTGGAGCCATGGATAACACTGTGTGTACTATCTGGTTGATGTTTTTGTCCTTTGGAGCTCTGGTAGTACTGGGTGGCTCATATCGTTGTTCCTCCTATGGCGCTGCAAACCCCTTCAGCTCCTTGGGTCCTTTCTCTAGTTCCTCCATTGGGTACCCTGTTCTCAGTTCAGTGGTTGGCTGAGAGTGTTCCCCTCTGCATTTGTCATGTACTGGCAGAGCCTCCCAGGTGACAGCTATATCAGGCTCCTGTCAGCAAGCACTTATTGGCATCCACAAGAGTGTCTGGGTTTGTAACTGTATATGGGATGGATCACTAGATGGGGTAGTATCTGGATGGTCTTTCCCTTAGTCTCTGCTCCACACTTTGTCTCTGTATCTCCTTCTGTGGGTATTTTGTTCTCCCTTCTAAGAAGGACCAGAGTATCCATACTTTGTTCTTCCTTCTTCTTGGGCATCATTTGATATGTGAATTGTGTTTGGGGTATTCCAAGCTTTTGGGCTAATATCCACTTATCGGTGAGTGCATACCATGCGTGTTCTTTTGTGATTGGGTCACCTCACTTAGGATGATATTTTTCAGTTCCACCCATTTGCCTAAGAATTTCATGAATTCATTGTTTTTAATTGCTGAGTAGTAGTCCATTGTGTAAATATACCACATTTTCTGTATCCATTCTGTAATGTCCAGCAGCTACATACTAATGATGGGTTCTCTGGAAGGAGAGATGAGGATAGGAGGAACAGGGTGGCAAGAGAAAACACATGGAGACAGGCATGACTTCTTGTTCAAGTCTCAATCTTTCATGCATCTCTCCCAAGATAAAAAGGCAGGCCAAGTCCCCCCCTGGAGGCTGGAAACTGGTTCTGCCTGTTCTGCAGGAGACTGATGGTCAGGTTGCTGGCTGCTATCCTTTGAGAACAATGGGCTGGAGGAGGTCACACATTCCTCCACTGAGGGACATCTGGGTTCTTTCCAGCTTCTGGCTATTATAAATAGGGCTGCTATGAACATAGTGAAGCATGTGTCCTTATTACATGCTGGGGAATCCTCTGGGGACATGGCCAGGAGTGGTATAGCAGGGTCCTCCAATAGTATCATGCCCAGTTTTCTGAGGAACTGCTAGACTGATTTCCAGAGTGGTTGTACCAGCTTGCAATTCCAGCAGCAGTTGGTATTGATACAGTGACAGGCAGCTTGATCAATGAAATAGAATTGAAGACCCAGAAATAAACCCATACACCTATGGTCACTTGATCTTTGACAAAGGAGCTAAAACCATCCAGTGGAAAAAAGATAGACTTTTCAACAAATGGTGCTGGTTCAGCCTGCAAAAGAATGCAAATCGATCCATTCTTATCTCCTTATACTAAGCTCAAGTCCATATGGATCAAGGAACTCCATATAAAACCAGACACACTGAAACTAATAGAAAAGAAACTGGGGAAGAGCCTTGAGCACATGGGCACAGAGGAAAATTTCCTGAACAGAATACCAACAGCTTGGGCTCTAAGATCAAGAATTGACAAATGGGACCTCATAAAATTACAAAGTTTCTATAAGGCAAAGGACATTTTCTGTTTTCTTCTCTTCACTAGCCTAGCTCCACTTGAGGGCTTCTGATCCTCAAAGTAAGATGTAAGCAGTTGGCAGGAGCTAGGACCAAGAGTCACCTTGACTGGGCGGCTCTTTAGATTGTGCTGGGCTCTCAGAGACAGTGCTGTGCATGTTCTCTGATGCCTTGGAGAACCTGAACTTGAGCCGTGGCTGCAGATCTTCTAGTGGGGATCCAGAAAGCAGCTTTATGGCAACTACAGTTTTGCCCTTTCAAAAGCTTTTCTTTAAAGTATACAGTAGTTTTGTAACTTTAAGTGCTACATGTCTAAATATATTTTACAAACTATTCCAAATTAGATCAGTAAATTGTAACAGTCTCAAACTTTAGCTTTTCAAATGTCTGTAGAGGTTTAAAAAATTAAAAATTATTTTGGCAATTAAAACATTAATTTTTACAATTTTTCATACACTATTATTTTTATTATATTCTTTCCCCCAACTCTTCCAAGATCCTCCCCCTCCCTGCTTACCAAACTTCATGTTAATTCTATCTCTTTAAAACAAAAGTAGAAATAACAAAACAAACAACACATACACACATACATACCTCAAGACACACAAACCCCACCGAGTCAATTTTCTGCTGGTCAGCTCTTTCTGAAATGAAGCCGTCCTGGAGAGTGACTGTTATGTACCCGGTGTCACTCCATGGAAGAAATCTGAAATTAGGAGATTATCAGGTAGATGGATGGATTAGTAATAAGTTATCCTGAGAGAGATAGCTCAGACCCAGAAAGATAAACATGTATTTTTCTTCTCTGTGGATTTTGTTTTTAAGCTTTAGTACCCACAGAGGCTGGATAGCTGTGAAGGCTCTGGGTGGAGAGCAGGGACCTTTTCTAATGAAGCGGGAAGAGAGTATAGTTTATAGAGAGATGAAGAGGAAACTAAACAGGAAGGTCCAGTGGGGTGGGACTGGGAGGGAGAATACGGGAGCCGATAGGGAAGGGATACCTAAACCACAATTGACTCCTGAAAACTGAAAAGAGCTTATATTTTAGGCATCTTTGGTCACAATCGTATACTTCATTAACATCTCCTTCTTGGTTATGAATATCTGCACATGTAAGCACATGGGCTCAGAGCGAGCAAGGTTTTAGATTACTAGGGAACTGTGAATTGATACTGTCTCCACGTTGTCAGAGCCAACTTTCTCTAGAACTCTGCTAGAGGGCCACTTAGGAAATGGAAGATGCCTGAGTAATGTCTCCACCTTCTCAGGGCAGTATCTGCTCCCACTCTGTTGGGTTTATATTGACTTTATAAAGGTAACCACCCCTCCTCCCATTTTCTGTAGAAGGGAAAAAGTGTGAACATGGATCCGAGAACTTTATTTGGGGAAAATGAAATCATTTGTGAAGAACACACTCTGTGAGTCATACATTCTTACAGTCAGCTACAAGGTTGAAGGTTACAAGGTTGAAGGTTGTCTTAGTCATGGTTTCTATTCCTGCACAAACATCATGACCAAGAAGCAAGTTGGGGAGGAAAGGGTTTATTCAGCTTACACTTCCACATTGCTATACATCAACAAAGGAAGTCAGGACTGGAACTCAAGCAGGTCAGGAAGCAGGAGCTGATGCAGAGGCCATGGGGGGATGCTACGTACTGGCTTGCTTTCCCTGGCTTGCTCAGCTTGCTTTCTTATAGAACCCAAGAATACCAGCCCAGGGATGGCACCACCCACAAGGGGCCCTTCCCTCCTTGATCACTAATTGAGAAAATGCCTCACAGCCATATCTTGTCGAGTCATTTCCTCACCTGAAGCTTCTTTTTCTGTGATAACTCCAGCCTGTGTCAACTTGACACACAAAACCAGCCAGTACAAAGGTCACAAGGTTGAAGGTCACAAGAGTCAAGGCATGTTACATCCTCAGTGCCATTGATTTGTGCTAGTCAGGAGGCCAGCAATGGAAGGAAGAACTTTCTCATCCTTCAGGGTTTCTAAGGAATTTATATTTCAGTAATTTCTCCTTTGTAATTCTTTGTGCAACTAAAATAAAATGTGGCAAAAGCTTATAAATAAGTCACTGGGAAGAGCAAAAGCCATAAAAAAGATTATGTTCCGCTTTAGATTTCTCTGGTACGTTAATGGGTCTTTTCATGGAGCAGATTTCATTTTAGTTGTATAATTTTATTGAAAGTGACAGACATTTGAATCAGAGTTATTTAGTACCTGTCAATTAATCCCTGGTCAGCTATGAGGGGAGAGTCTGGGTGTGGAAAGGGAGCATGCGTGTGTCTGCCAGCGCTCTTCTCTGTTAAGGGACAGTCTTTGGGATTGGAATATGTTATAGGCATGTGACCCTGAACATGCCATATCTCATCTGAAATTGGGAAGATAGTTATATAAAAATAACAACTCAGTGCTTAAAGAACTGTTTTACATATTAGAAATATAGGGGACAATTCTGTGAACTTCCTAATTTGTAAAATTTGCCTAGGGGAGGTGATGTCAGGTTAAATGAATCTTCTATACAATTTTTCTAGTCTATTTTCTGTTGCAAAAGCAAAATCCCCAGAGACTGAATAATTTATAAGGAAATGGTCATTTAACCCATAGTTTGGTAGACTGAAATTTCAAGATCAACTGGTTCTATCTATTTGGCTCCTGGTGGGAGCCTCTTGTACATTACTACATGGTAGGTAGCATTATAGTAAGAAGCCATGCAAAAGTATCAGCTCACGGTGAGACAGGAAGCTAGATAGATAGATTCAGGGGCTAGATTTGCTCTTTTGTAATAGCTCTCCCTGAGAACTAACCCATTCTATTAGACCAGTACTAATATCTTTTAGTGGTAGTTACATCTGTAACCTAATTACCTTGCACTAAGTTCTGTTGGTTCTGTTATTTTTTTTAAGCAGGGTTGGGGCAGGGCATGAATAGATGAAGAATATCTTAATTTCCCTCCATTGAGTTCTGTTCTGTGGTGGTATGGGCAGGGGTGGGTGGGGGAGTGGACAGATGTCTACTCACCCCAGAAGGCACCAATGACATACTAAAGAAATTTCGTTTTCCACTTAAATTGAGCTTGATGAGCCAGTAGGTATATTGCATCTACTTCCAGGAGCATGAGTGAGAGCTTACTCAATTGCAGCATGGACAGCTCAAGAAAAGCCCACCCCAGCATGGGTGGGGTCTTAAAAGTTGTATCCCTAGTGCTTTTTGAATGACTTTCAGACAACTTAGCTGTTTAGAATCTCTTTTTTTCTGGCAGCTGTCACCTTGAAGAAGGACCGTGTGAATCTTGTAAGTTTCAGACTCTTCCTATGACTTGTCATTGTGTATTTATGTTATGCTTTGTATATGTTTTTCCCAGGGAGTGGCACTATTAGGAGGTGTGGCCTTGTTGGAGTAGGTGTGTCACTGTGGGTGTGGGCTTAAGACCTTTACCCTAGTTGCCTGGAAGTCAGTCTTCCACTAGCAGCCTTCAGATGAAGATGTAGAACTCTCAGCTCCTCCTGTACCATGCCTGCCTGGATGCTGCCATATTTCTGCTTTGATGACAATGGACTGACCCTCTGAGTCTGTAAGCCAACCCCAATTAAATGTTGTCTTTTATAAAACTTGCATTGGTC